>JARQZK010002175.1:1160000-1162500 GCA_030704885.1 Cynegetis impunctata | reverse complement strand
ATTCAATCAACTCGAAGAAGTCACGATACGGAAACATCGGAATTAGAACCGAAATAAGGTTTCAAATCCTTAATGTGCCATTTGCCATCAGGCAACCCATCTAAATTTTCCAAATAATAACACAAATTCGAAGCTTTCTTATGTATTTTACGCAACACATATTTGGGTGCCAACTTAGACGAAAATTTCTTTGCAGCATCAGAAAGGACTTTATTACGACGCCAAACCTTCTCATCTACATTGAAGGAATATTGTTTTCGACGTAAATTATAAGTCTTGGCGTTTCTATTATAAGCTTTATGGAGTCTTTTTTTGATATCATAAAAAATACCAGCCAGTGGTTCAATATTTTCAGCATAAATATCCCTATTTTCAGGTAATAATTGAATACCGTCGGTAGACTTTATTTGTCCATAATAATCGCCCCTAATAGGAACGTTTCGTCCAAAATTCAATAAAACCGGGGTATACCCTGTTACTTCATGCTTTGCGGTATTCAAAGCAAAGGCAATTTTTTGAATGTCTTTGTCCCAGTCGCAATGATTCAAACCTTCGATGTAACAACGAATAGTTGTCCCTACAGTTTGATTCGTTCTTTCTACGAAATCACATTGAGGTGAATAAACGGCAGTATACCAAATCTTCTGGACTTTATAAGATTCAGCCAGTTTCTTCATTGTACGGCCGGCAAATTGAACACCGTTATTCGAAATAATAAATTGTGGGACTCCAAACTTTAAGAATACATCAGATTCCAAAAATTTAACTATGTTCTCTGCTGTTGCTTTTCGCATAGGGTGCAGTATAACAAATTTAGTAAACCAATCCGATATAACCAGTAAAAATTTGTTACCACGTTTTGATCTGAGAAATGGACCCATTAAGTCCAAAGCAATGACTTGCCACGGAAAACTCACATTTTTCTCCTTTCCCATTAAACCTAGTCCGGGTTTGTTGTAAATTTTTTGAGCTCCACAAATTTTACACTGACGGATAAACTTAAGAATATCAAACCTCATTTTAGGCCAATAATAAAGTTCACTGATTCGGGCGAATGTTTGTGAAAGGATTTGTGAAAGGATTTTATCATTTCATTGCGCTCGCTTTTCGGTATGACGGTTTTCCATTCAGAAACATTTGACTGAACTGGAACATGAGATGGAACTAGTTTAAAAAGAGTGTCATTTTCTACTTTCCATTGCGGATATTTTTGAGGACTATCTTGGATTTGCATATTACGCATACCAATTATCTAAATTCTCTTCGTTAATTGATATTAGATACACTTCACTAGACTCATGAATACGACTAAGAAAATCGGGAACTACATTATTTTTACCCTTTCGGTGTAGTAATTCAAAATCAAACTGCCTTAAACGAACTGCCCACCGTGCCAATCTTCCTGAGGGGTTTGATAATTTGCTCAACCATAATAAAGAATAATGGTCTGTTATAACTGTAAATCGGACTCCTTCGACATAAGGTCTAAATTTTTCAAGACAGAATAACAGAGCTAATAGTTCTCGTTCAGTTACCGAATAGTTTCTTTCGGCTCGGGAAAGAGAACGGCTTGCATATGCTATAACTTTTTCACTGGTGTCATATTGTTGTGTTAGCACACCACCAACGCCAGTAGCGGAGGCATCACTCTGTATAGTGAAAGGACGGTCGAAGTCAGGAGATGTAAGTATGGGCGAAGCTATCAAAGCGTCTTTAATTTTTAGAAATGCCTCTTCTGCTTGAGGTGTCCATTCAATCGCTTGACGTTTTTTTCTACCCTTTATCAAATCATTAATTGGATAATAAGGTCGAAAAATCTTTAATGAAACTTCTATACCAAGAACACATTCCTATGAATCTTTTGATTTGCGTAGTGGTATTTGGGCGAGGAAAGTTCACCATACACGAAACTTTATCAGGATCGGTTTTCAAGCCATGACTGTCAACAATATACCCCAAATATTTTATAGAATTCCGAAAAAAATTACATTTATCCAAGTTAACCGTCAAATTCGCCCTTTTAAGACGATTAAGTACTTCCCTTAAGAGTTCAACATGTTCTTCGAAAGTGGACGAAATAATTATTATATCATCTATATAGACAAAAATTTTATTTTCAAATTTAGGGCCGAAAATTTTATCAACAAGTCGCTGTTGTGCTTGTGCACTGTTCCTCAAACCAAAAGGCACAACAGTGAATTGAAATAAACCTCTACCGGGGACACTGAAAGCAGTTTTTTCTCTGGATTCCGGATCTAAAGGAATTTGCCAAAAGGATTTTCTTAAATCTATACTAGATATGATTTTTGCTCCAGTAAGGCCGCTAAGAATACGATCTATACGAGGAAGTGGATAAGAATCGTGTTTGGTGATCTCGTTAAGCTTACGGCCGTCGAAACAAAATCTATATTCGTTATTCTTCTTTTTGACTAATAGAACGGGACTAGACCATGGTGAATTCGAAGGTTCAACAACGCCTAACTTCAACATTTCGTCTAAT
>JARQZK010002175.1:1102500-1155000 GCA_030704885.1 Cynegetis impunctata | reverse complement strand
CTATAGGCTTTCGGGTAAAATCGAGTGAATTCGTTGGAAAGCATTAATCGTATTCACTAGTGGAAGAAAACTGTTTTGGTTTTAATTTATTTTGCTCGCGTATTGTTTTTAAAATGAGGTCGGTTACTGAAGTTAATTTTAAAAATTTCAATGGTGACTTAGTGGAATATTTGTTATCCCATAACTTCAGTGCACGATAAAGTTTTAGTAAAAACATTGCGACCTACCCCGGAATTAAACAATTTGGTGCAGCATAACACACAGCAGAATCGCGGTTTTAATATCAGAAATTATGAGAGACATCCTTGGCTAACCGGATCACAGATAAAAAATAAATTATTTTGTTGGCATTGTTTGCTTTTTACTAGGGAAAATGTGTCTGTTTGTTTTATTTTAATCTATTTTTGGGAGGGTCCTATTTTATTTATGGCAAGAAAAAACTCTCACCTCCCCGTTGGTTCTTGCTGGGCAACAATTGATTAATTGCTCGAATAGGTAACAAATTCGTTAAGTAGGTAGGTAGGTACCTATTTTGTGAAAGAAAAAAAAATTTGATGAATAGATGAATTGATTAATTGGCTGAGAAGAGTTTTTGTGAATATTGTAAATAGGAGATATAGGTCTCAAGGTAGACACTCGAAAGTGAAAACAATTTTTTTCGCAAAGAAATTAGTAGTAATATTTTAGGGTGCTTGTTTTACTTTGATTTTCTGAAATCCTAAAAATTTTCGACTTTGGTGTATTTTTTAACAGCTCTTGTAGCCTCCTTAAACCAACACCTCACGAGCCGCCACTGATATATATATATATATATATATATATATATATATATATATATATATATATATATATATTATATATATATATATATATATATATATATATATATATATATATATATATATATATATATATATATATATATATATATATATATATATATATATATATATATATATATATATATATATATATATATATATATATATATATATATATATATATATATATATATAAGGTTAAGTGGGGTAAGTGTGTAAGCGCCAAATAATTCTTATTCCGATAACATACTGGTGTGGCCATCTAAACCAGTATCTAAAGGTTCATAATAGGCCATTGTACGCTACAGCCGAAGTTAAGATAATTGCTATATTGGCGGGAAAAGCTAATATTTCATAACCTCTCACCATACACAGTGCATGTAGTTGGTAGACGTTTACTCATCGTGTGACATCATAGTTCCAAGTGAGTTTCTTGAAGTTTTTTTAATACAAATATGGTAAGAAACAGTTCAACTTTAACCTACAGTCGTTATTTTTATTTTAGATTAAGCGTTTATTATTATTTGGTACTAGTACACACTTGTCCCACTAAAGTTCTACTGTGTGGAAGTGTGTATTAATTCAGCTGGACAAGTGTGTACTAATAGTGAACATGAGAAAAGTTCACTATTTGAAGAGCTGCTTCTGGAAATGGTGAAACAACACAGAGGAAAAGAAGACAAGAAACCTAGAAGAAAAATCGCGGGTGGAGCTTAAATTATAACTGCTCCAGAGGTAATTAAACATTTACAGAAAAAACCAATTAAGAAGGCAATGAAAAAAAGTAAAGTCTCTAACGTATAGTCAGTGAATCAGAAACATCATCAGATGAAGAAGAAGTTTGTGAAGACCAGAGTGATGATGATATTAAAGAAGAATTTAGAGATCAGGAAGAATTGATCACATTTATGGATGAACTAAACAAATAAAATTCAGATGTACATGTTAGTGATCGGATATTGGTAGTATTCATGTTACTGTCAACAAAGAAAGAAGACGAAGAAGTAAAATTAAAATTTTTAACTTACGTTCATTCGTTAGATCCCACTACTACAAATTCTTTCATCTGGGCTGATCCTGAGGAATGTGCTTTCATTGGAACTCAAAATATTATTATGGTTCTTCCAAAGCCAGTTGTTGAACTTTCTTTTACAGATTATAATGTTCATTAGTAATATGACTAGATTTATTTAGTATTTTACTTTACCTTTAGGATATATTCATGTTTTTTCTTCACTTTTAGTTATTCAGTTAATGTCCATTCCTTGTTAAAAAGTTTGTAACTTGAAGAGTTTGTAAGATAAAAAAATTTTTTTTGCACCAGTCGAAAAATAAAATATCGCAGTTTTACACACTTGCTCCAGACTTCTACATTTCTTGATATGTGCATTGCATTTGGCTTGCATACACACTTTCCCCGTTTCACAGGAGAAGTGTGTACTATGGGCATATCTGGGGGAAGCTGAAGTGACAGTGCTGACGTGCAGGGGATGCCCTCAAGGAGGGGTACTATAACCCTTGCTGTGGAGCCTGGTCATGGATGGTCTTCTGGAGAGGCTTACGGCAGATGGTTTTAACGCCCAGGCATACGCCGACGACATAGTGGTAACTGTAAGAGGCAAGCATGAGGGCTCTATAAGTAGCCGAATGCAACTTGCCCTCAGTATTATCGAAAAGTGGTGCAAGGAAGAGGGGCTCACTGTCAATCCCTCGAAGACAACACTAATTCCTTTCACTAGAAGAAGGAACCTCCGCCTGAGAGCTCCGGTACTAAATGGCCAGACTCTAAACTTCTCTAGTGAATGCAAATATCTAGGTGTTATCCTGGGCAGTGAACTCAACTGGAGGAAACATATAGATAGGACTCTTTCCAGAGCCACAGCGGCTATGTGGGCCTGCAAAAGACTCTTTGGAAAGACCTGGGGCATGAAACCGAAAATGGTACTGTGGTTATACACTGCGGTAGTACGCCCGATTGTCACCTATGCGTCTTTAGCATGGTGGACAAAAACCGAAGAGGTCACCACACGCAACCGGCTGCAAAAACTGCAAAGGCTGGCCTGCATTGGTGTTACGGGAGCTATGCGTACAGCTCCCACAGCAGCGCTTGAGGTCATACTTGATCTGCCTCCCTTACATGTACATGTGAGGAAATGCAGCCTGCTGGAAGCAATGAGAATATCCCTTAAAGGGAAGCTCCTACCTGGAAACTGGGTTGGACATATGAGGATACTGAATCAACTGGATTCAAAACTCCTGGCAAAACCATCGGATGTTATGCCAACTATCTTCGATTTCGAAACGCACTTTGAAACGGTCATAGCTGACCGTTCTAGTGCAATAAGTTTTGTTAATCGTTTGGACAAAAAGTCTCCCATATGGTTTACCGATGGATCAAAAACAGAGAGAGGCACTGGCATTGGGGTATATGGACCTAAACTGAGGATCTCTAAATCCCTGGGAAGTGAACCCTCTATTCTACAGACCGAAATAATGGCTGTTTACGTATGCGCTCAGGAGTGCCTAAAAATGAACCTCAAAGGGGCGCATATCTACATCACCACGGACAGCCAGGCCACGCTGAGGTCCCTGGAATCACAAAGCCAGGGATCTCTACTGACATGGGAGTGCCGTAATACCATAAAGCAACTGGCCAGAGGCAATAAAGTGACTCTACTGTGGGTGCCAGGGCACTGTGGTGTTGAAGGAAATGAAAAAGCCGATGAACTTGCAAAAAGTGCATCAAGGTTAACACCTGCTGGACCTGAGCCTTTCTGTGGTCTTGGAAAAGACCAATATAAGGCAGCGGTTCAACAATGGGAGTTGGAAAATAGAGTAACCCTCTGGAGAAACACTCCTGGACTCACGCAGTCAAAGAAGTTCGTAAAGATTTCACAGACCTATGCCAGAAAGCTCCTAAGGCTGTCACGAGCTGAGCTTCGGGTGATGGTTGGACTGCTGACAGGGCACTGTCGGTACAAGTACCATTTGTACCGTATGGGAAAGTCAGCAGATGATATTTGTAGGCTCTGTGGATCAGAAGCGGAAACAGCTGAACACATGGTATGCAAGTGTCCAGAGTTGGCGGGACTAAGAACCACCCATATGGGGAAACCTGTTCTGGATACCCATGAGGTAATGGCCAAGGCCCCCAAGGATGTTGTCGGGTTTATCAACACCATTGACGACCTCCTTGGGTTTCAATGAATGGGTAGGGTAGAGAACAAAAGACCTACATGGTCGCAGTTCCCGGAAGGCTAACCGAGCCACAACGACCCCAGTCCAAAAAAAAAAATGGGCATAGAAATATATATATATAATATAGAAATAAATGCGAAAATGTGTTTATATCAAAGTTTTATAACGAGGACTTGTAGGCAATACCCATAACTATGTTACGCCAAAATTTAAGATCTGCAACTCTAGTGCTTTGTTTAAAAATATGGTGTATATACGAACTTTCCAAATATTGCTACACACTTACCCCACCTTACATTATATAGAAGTTCCCAAATTTGAAAAAAGCATTTGAATATAATTTTTCTTTCAGAATGTTGTAATACTAGTGAATTCAGCTATATTTTATTTCGTGGACCAGATGCCCAGAAGAGTGAAGGAACAATTGCGTAGAGACAAAATGTTCATCAAACAAATTAAAATGAAAATGCTAGAAAGAAAGGCGCAGGGCAGACAGTCGAAAACTTCTAGTTTACATGATTACTAACTGGTAAAATATTTTGACGAGGAAAAATATCAGTATTTCAATATATTTACTTACAGATTAAACTTACCTCAATCAATCCTGATAAAATGAAACTATGACAAAGATTTCTTTGAAGTGTGCGAGTATGAGTAGTAGTAGTAGTAATAAACTTTATTGAAACTATATTTCAAAGGGCTAACGACCTAGGTCTTCCTGCCCTTGTACAGTTGTATTTTACAACTGTTTTTATAATAAATTATGTAGTCTGTGAGTGTAATATAAGAGTTAGTTTTATAGTACGAGGGTCGTTCAATAAGTCCTTAGAAAATCCAAGAGATGGCGCTCGTAGTATCGGTAAAGATTTTTTTTTCCGTTAGCAGCACTATCGATAGGAAAGCTGTCAAATTTTCAGCTCGATCCATGACGTAGGCCAATTTCTATCGTCAATTAAAGTCAACAACATTTGTTTATACATAACAATGGAGAAAAGCGAGTTCCGGGCTGTCATCAAACATTTCCATTTGAAAGGCTTAACGCCGAAAGAAATCAAAGCCGAGTTGGATGCAGTTCATGGCACATCTGCACCTGTGTTTGCGGCAGTCTACAATTGGGTGAATGAATATAAACGTGGCCGTTCATCCACAAAAGATGAACATCGTCCGGGACGCCCAGTGGAGGTGTCTACTCCTGAAATCATCAATAAAATCCACGACCTGATTTTGAGCGATCGACGAATTAAAGTGCGCGAATTAGTTGAGGCCACAGGCATATCACAAGGTACAGTCGCTTCAATTTTGCATGAAAAATTGTCTGTGAAAAAAATTTCGGCAAGATGGGTGCCGCGTTTGCTCTCAGAGGAGAATAAGCGCAATCGTGTGGTCGACTCTGAGGTCATGTTGGCGCTCTTCCGTCGCAATCCTGCCGAATTCCTTCGTCGATATGTAACTGTGGACGAAACCTGGATCCACTACTACACTCCAGAAACGAAGAGACAGTCATCACAGTGGATTTTCAAGGGTGAACGGGCTCCAAAGAAGGCGAAAACAGTGGCATCGGCCGGCAAGGTGATGGCCACAGTCTTTTGGGATACGCAGGGCATCATTTTCATCGACTACTTGGAAAAAGGAAAAACGATAACAGGGCCGTATTACGCGTCGTTATTGCAACGGTTGAGCGAGGAAATCGAAGAGAAACGTCCGCATTTGAAGAAGAAAAAAATCCTCTTGCATCAGGACAATGCGCGTGTGCACACCTGTGCTGTTTCCATGGCCAAAATTGTGGAATTGAAGATGAAATTGTTGCAGCATCCTGCTTATTCACCAGATCTGGCCCCAAGTGACTATTTTCTGTTTCCCAATCTGAAGAAATGGCTTGGCGGACGACGGTTCACTTCCAACGAGGACATCATTGCTCAAACGAATGAGTATCTTGCAGAACTTCCGAAATCCTATTTTTTGGACGGCGTAAAAATTTTGGAAAAACGTTTGGAAAAGTGTGTAGAGCTGAAAGGAGACCATGTTGAGAAATAAAAAAAGTTTACCCTAAAAAACAGTGTTTTCCTATCTTTTTCTAAGGACTTATTGAACGACCCTCGTATATAGTGTTTATAGTATGCTCATCAAGTATTCAAATAATGGTTGCTCTGGTGTTTTCCTTTTGTGTACTTGAAGGTGGGACATCTTATGTATTAGTGGATCTATAATATGTGTTGTTGCTGGATAAACTTTTTGTTCAGTCTATGTATTCTGTCAGCTATTGGCTCTATGTGGGTTCTTTCAAATAAGTATTGGTTGGAGGGGTTGTGAAGTGGGTTGTTGGGATATCTCATTTTAGTAATTTACCGTAAGCTAGTCCGCTCAGCCACCTCAATGACTCCCAATATGGATTTGTTGCATTGTCCCATAATTTGGTGTCCATATTCAATAAGAGGTCTGCAGATTATTTCGTAGAAGTTGGATGCTGTGTTTGTTTCTATGCTTTGGTTTTTGTATGTAAGTGATCTAAAGTGGCTAGCTCAAGTGGTGGTATTCTGTTTTGAAGAGTTGACGTGCATCTAGAAGTTAAGCTTACTATCTATTATAATGCCGAGGTATCTACAGTTTGATACTGGTTTTAAAATGGTATTGTCCAGGGAAATGGATGGCGAGTTCAGGTTGCTCGTGTGATAGAATAGTACTTACCAGTTTCGATTTTTTGGGATTTGCTCTTATTCTCCAATTGTTCATCCATTGAATCATTTCGTCTTTGATCCTCTCTAGTTTTTCCATTGCCTTTGACATGGATTTACCACGTGCGATTAAAGTAGTGTCATCAGCAAACTGTAGTATATACGAATTCATTTCTGCTTTGCTTTTGGAGTTGTTTTTGGCTTATGTATGTCTGAGCAGTAAATATTGAACAAGAATAGTGATAGAGGAGAGCCTTGGAGAAGTCCTTGTTTTGGAGTGAATTCGTTGGAAAGTATGATTTTAATTTTTACTTGAATGGACCTATTCATGAGAAAATCTCCGATTAGTTTTAGCAAATATGTTGGGCAGCCAAGTTTGTAGAAGAGTATAATTTGTTGACAATTTCTGAAAATTTTCTTCAACAAATTCATAAATAGGTACCTATCGATCTATATTGTGGCAACAATTTAATTTCGAATCACCTGGTTATAATAAGGAGAATAATTTTTTTTCCAGCATAGGTCTTCAAAAATCAGTTATTTATCATTTCGTTGAAGAGCCTAAAGGTCTCATCTCAATTATCATATCAGCATCACACCAGTTTATCGAATTTATTTTCCTTCTTTTGACGTTAAAGATTAAGTATCTTAATAGCCCTAAAAATCTGCGTTACATTAGTACACAGTTTTTATCAGACTTGAATTTATTCAATACAAAACATAATAATTATAAGTTTTTAATTATCTAAGTATAAAAATTATCGGTAGGTACTGAATTTTTCTAACGATTCCATAATTTAATGTAAAAATGGATATCTGTCAACTAAAATGTTCATACGATTCTTACCTAATAATTTTGTTTCCTTTTTTACAGGTGCCATGATATGTGCCAAAACAACTGATACTATTTTCATAAAATATAGATATAAAAATTTTATTATATTATTATAGTGAATTTAAAACTTTTAGTTTTACTCTTCAATGAGAAATTCAATTTTATCTTGATATCAATATTTTTTAAAGGCAATTATAGGACCGAAGAAATTTAATTTATAGTTTCCGTCACAATTCGAAAAGAATGTCAATAAATAATCTCCCGACGCAAATTCAATCCCACGTAACAGATTTTCTCAGAAATCGGTAGTCCAGAAATCACTTAGTATGCAACTACTCCTAAGCGTGAATAATTTCTGAGAGCGCCCAGAGATGGAGTAAATCCTTACCAACCATACAAAAGTCTAGTCCATTATTTAGGTATTTTCGAATCTCATTCGGAAATCGGAAGAGTTGACTTAGTACCAGATGTAGAGATGTTGTACTCCTATCTAAATACATCTGAAACCGGTATTATATCCTAATAGAGCAACAACTTTCAGGAAGAAGAAAATTATCGTGTTGTCACTTTGATAAAATAAAAAAAGTGGAAATTGGAAAATGATTGTGTAGTGTAAACCGATGTAAAAAAAAGCCGCCGTGTAGTATGTTCCTCTCTCATCATTACTCTCGGTAGAGTACCAGTGGGAAGTTTGGGGTAAGACTGCCATTGGTCCGATATTTAACTCACCTCTTGGCTTCTCATTTGTACCTTTGGAGTACGTACATGAAGTTTGACAATTAACTGTTGTTAGCTCGGTCTTTACATTACCACTTGGCTGCTCATTCGCCACTTTGGAATAAGTGCATGGAGTTAGGCGTGTTTGTTCAGCACTGCAGAATTCTTATCTATATTCTTTCAACAAAATTTCATATGGAACTGCCACATAGAGACGTAAGCAAAAGTGAAATATGGAATCAAAAGGATTAGGGAAGAAGTAATAGTGAAGGCATCTCCCACCATAATGTATTATAACAATTTAATAGAAATAGAAATTTATTTGGTGCCAGTAAAATACATCAGAATTTAGTACACACGTCAAGTATTCATAAAATAATTGTAAATATATATATATATATATATATATATATATATATATATATATATATATATATATATATATATATATATATATATATATATATATATATATATATATATATATATATATATATATAATATATATCTATATATATATATATATATATATATATATATATATATATATATATATATATATATATATATATATATATATATATATATATATAACAAAATACTAGCTAAAACATTCAGAACATGATGTCAGCATACATAAAACATTACATTACAACAATAGTTACATCATCAAGGCAAATTTCACACATTAAAATCATTGAAATTGAACCCAAAGAAATCATCAGTGTCGTATAAGGCTTTACCTATCAAAAAAGATCTAGCAGTTGATTTAAACTTCAACAAGGACAAATCCTTCACTGCCTGTGGAAGTCTATTATATAATTTTACAGCCAGGAATTCCGGTCTGCTCTGACACTTTCCCAGTCTGCAATGTACCGGGACATAGTCCGCCCTGTTTCTAGTGTCATGTTCGTGTATATCCTGGTGTGTAACGAGGTTATTTTTTTGTTTTACATATAGCAGACACTCTAGCACATACAGTGAAGGAAAAGTAAGAATCCCCATCCCAACGAAAGCACCTCTGCAGTCCTCCCTGTATCCCAATCCACCCATCAGTCTGACCACTCTTCGCTGCAGTTTGAAGACTCTACTGGCATGAGAGGAGCGGCCCCATGCGATGATGCCATATGACATAATACTGTGGAAAATTGCAAAATTGCAAAATAGGCAGTTCTAATGGTCGACTCCGACACACATCCATGTAGGCCCCGCAAAATGAACACGCTTCTCCTAAGCATCTTACATACATCCTCCACATGCACGTCCCACTTCAACTTTGGATCCAAATAGACCCCCAAAAACATAACAGATGACAGATCAGAATTTGTGCGCTTCAGAGTAAACACGATTTCTTGTGTTTTCTCCCTATTCAGCAAGAGCCTACTAGACAGAAATCAGTCCTTCACCGTCACTGGCGCCCCTCTCATCTCCTCAATTGCAGCTTGCTCCGATTTATTGGTGACAAAGACTGTGGTATCATCTGCAAACAGTACACAGTTACCTAACTGTTGACCAAGGGGTAAATCATTGATAAATATTAGAAATAGAATTGGCCCCATGATTGATCCTTGAGGGACTCCAATATCTACTATAGTTGGTGTGGACAACACTCCATTTACATTCACAACCTGGCATCGTTTCTGCAAGTATGAGTGGACTAGCCGGATACTTCCATTTCTGAATCTATACGCACCGAGCTTCTCAAGCAGCAATTCATGCGACACACAATCAAATGCCTTGCTTATGTCACAAAACAACGCAGAAACACAAGACTGGTTTTCAAATCCATCCATATTACTATCTAAAAGTTCCAGGATAGCATGTATCGTGTTCCTACCCTGTCTAATCTGCCATCTGAATTTCCATTGCCTTATCAAATATCTTGGAAACAATAGGCTACAAGGAAATTGGTCTATAGTTGTTCAAATGATTAACATTACCCTTTCAAATATTGGTGAGACTAGAGCTCTTTTTAGAACTTCCGGGAATAAATTCTCACGTATGCACAGATTTATAAGTTTGGTAAGAGGTACAACAATTAAGTTTTTTATGGACTTTATAATGTTAACAGTCAGTCCATAAATGTCTGGGTTTTTTTTATTTTTCAACCTGTTAATTATATCTCTTGTATGATTAAAACTTATCTCCATAAAATCAAATTGATCACAAGTAATATTTTTCTGTTTGAGATGAGAGAACGAATCAGAGTTTGCCTGAGGAAGATCTTTTAATAAGTTATGAGCTATATTGGAAAAAAATCATGAAATTCTTGAGGTGTGATCTTGCAAGATAATTTTTTCTTTTTGCTACCTCTTTGGGCATTAATAATGTTCCACATACATTTAACAGGATTACATAGCAGAATCAATTATGGTATTATATTATGGGACAACAGCACAAACATTGACACCACACTGAAATTACAGAAAAATGTGTGACAATAATATGTAAAAACCCCTATCGCAGCGACCTCCATTAGAAAATTTGGTTTTCATAATGTATCCAGTTTTAAAAATCTATTCATTCAATTATGATTTTTTTTCCAAATCCAAAAATATTGCTCCCCCTATCGTGTAAGTAATATTTATTTCCTCCTCCGGGGGGTTTATCCCCAACCAATTTATATCGAAATAAATACCATGCGAAACTACCTACCAACAAAGTTTCAACCCTATGGTCCCAAAATTGCGCCTTGTATCGTTTAAACAGGATTTATTTCTCCCCTGGGGGGTCAACCGCCCCCCAAGCAATTCGTACCAAAACCAATTCCATCCCATATATCATACGAAAATACTTACTCACAAACTTCCAAAATTACGTCCTTTATTATGTAAACAAGATTGATTTCTTCCATTAGGGGGGCCATCCTCCCAACCAATTTGAACCAAAACCAATCCCATCCATGATATCTTTCGAAAATACCTCACAAACTTCCAACTCTATTACTCCAAAATTGCGACCTTTATCGTATAAACAAGATGAGCTGGTTGTACGATAGCATCGACTGATTGTATGGGACTCTACAAGTTGCCTTTGGACGTCAAAAGGTTTGCAGAACAAAACCATTTACATAAATAATGAGATCTAAAATACTTTGACGACTTATACGTTGTTTCTAATGTTACCTTCCTTTTCTCTTTGAGTAAGTGCGGGAAGTTTGGCAAAAGACTATTGTTTGCCCGGTCTTTGTCTGATCCCCTCTCTCTTTGCCTCAGTTATATGTTTATTGGGTCGTTGCTAATGCAACTCCGGTTTTCGATTAGAATTGTGTATTTCCTCTTGATGGAAGTCAGCATGTTTTGTGTGATGAAATCTCGTTTTGCGATTTTTGAACTTTATGGTTTAACTCATCCCCTCACTGCTTATTCGTCCCTTCAAATAACATTCCCCCACTCTTTCACCTTTCTATGAAACTTACTTCAGCGTCAGCGTTTAAGTTTTTCTTCCATTGCCAATCACATACATTCCACCAATTTCACTGCTTCTCACCGTGGTCATGTTTTCCGCTTTATTTCTTATTATTTGTCATATTGAACGACAATTTATTCATTGCGTAACTAGCGTTTTAATTATTACTGATCATATAGTAGTCCGTTGTTCTGCATCGTGACAAGAACCAAAGATGACGCCCAAAAATTTTACCAGAAGGGCGAAATGTATATATATATATATATATATATATATATATATATATATATATATATATATATATATATATATATATATATATATATATACAGGTTGAGTCATTGATATGGGAAAGCTTGATTGCACCTACACCTTTGATGATATCGAAACGAACTAAACAGTACTGCAAATGAGAGGTCAGAGTGCAATTTGTAAAATTATTTTACCCTTCACAGTGTGTACGATTTTTGCGGGGCAAATTTTAAGATACTTTTTTTAAAGGGCGCCCTATATATTTTTACACATATTTGATTTTGTCCTTCGTTGAGTTTTATACATTCGTTAAGTTTCTGCAAATCGCATCAGCTGTTCAGAAGTTATTTAATTTTTTCTGAAAATTAATGCGTTTGCAGGCATTTTTTTAACAAACAACAGGGCACTTGTTATTTTGAATATCGAGTTGTTATTTGGGCTGTGTCTAAGTAACTGTTGTGGGTATCTTTTGACGGAGGAATAATTCATTTTAAATGTGACATCACCTTGCTGTGACATATTGATTTTGGTACACTTTGAAAGGCCATTATCTTGATTTTTTCAAATGGCACTCTATTTATTTGATTACTTAGTCGCATAGAACATGTCATTGTTCATCTTTTTTATCTTCTATGTTTTTTTCCAAAAGTTAATGGTTTAGAAGATAATTCACATTTTCAAAAAAATGAACACATAATTTTATCTTTTAAACGAGTGACATGAAACACAATAAATTCTGACAACAAACGTCATCGTAATTGCTGCATGCGTAAAGTTTGGTGAGCTTTTTTTTTATCTCGAGGGACCTACATTTTAACGCCGGTTCCGAACGGCAAATGGGCTTGTAAACTATGTACATTACCCAACAATTTAATTATATAATATAGAACCACTAAATTCCGGACATACACAACACCCGAGAGCAAAGTGGGACTCGAACCCACAATCCTCGGTTCACAAACGGTACAAGGCGGTACACCTTACCACTGGTCTACCGAGGCCTCCGTTTGGTGAACTATTATTGAAAACAAATTACAGATGCTCAGTAGGTACGTCGGAAAAAGAAACTAAATAATTTATTGAGGTAAAACAAATCAATATCATATAACATCATTACAAAAAATGTTCGAAATGGCGGCCTTCTTACATAATACATTCATCAACTCTTCTGTAAAATGAGTTTTTCACGGCTTCTAACGTGGCAAAATCAATACTACGAAAATCTTCTCTAATTCTCTCTTGCATATTTTCCCTGGTAGTGACTTCAGCTTCATATACTCGATCGTGAACATATCCCCAAAGAAAAAAATCCGGTTTTGTCAAGTCAGGCGACCTCGCAGGCCATGGCACCGGACCTCCTCTGCCAATCTAGCGATCTTCGAATTGTTCATTCAAATATTCCCTC
Source organism: Cynegetis impunctata (assembly GCA_030704885.1). Classification (NCBI taxonomy): domain Eukaryota; kingdom Metazoa; phylum Arthropoda; class Insecta; order Coleoptera; family Coccinellidae; genus Cynegetis; species Cynegetis impunctata. The sequence continues at coordinate 1,141,692 of JARQZK010002175.1, read as the reverse complement.
ACAATTCGACTGTTGTGTGGAGGGGCAACATCATGCTGAAACCAAAGTCTTCTGTAGAGATCCAGGTATAATTGAAAATCATTACGGAGAAAATCAAGGTACGCTTGTCCATTTAGTGGACCATCAAAGAAATACGGGCCAAGAACTCTATGGCCCACTATACATTAAGAGACCATCGATGTTGGTTGTCAAGTGGTCGAATGAAATTGGGGTTTTCGGTATCATAGTAATGGAAGTTGTGTTTATTGACTTTGCCGCTTTTCTTAAATGTCGCTTCATCAGTGAACAAGACGTTATCAAAGAAACCATTTTCTTGCTGTTCCATATTTCGGGCCCATAAACAAAAATTTTGACTATCAATGAAGTCATTTTCATTCAAGCCTTGCACTAACTGAACATGGTATGGATGGAATTTATTTTTACGCGTTATTCTGGAAACGCTGCTTTGAGAAATCTGTAATTCTTCAGTTATGGTCCGGGAACTTGTGTGTGGGTTTTCTACTACACTTTGCAAAACCAGATTCTCATTTTCATCTTCGGTTGTTGGTCTTCCTCGAATACGTTTCTCGTACTGGACTCTACCTGTACGTTCAAATCTTTCCTGCACTTTTCCAAAGTCTCTTGGGTGCCTTCTATACGGAAATGTCTGAGAATAAATTCTGGTGGCTAGCATCGGATTCCTCTGACTTTCGCCCAGCACATAAACCATGTCCACCAATTCATTCAATGAAAAATTAATACTTTTATAAGGGTAGACGACAGATACTACAGATGTTTAGAAACAGTTTTTGTAATTTAGTTTCTTATTTGGAGCTTCTTTAATTTTTAATTTTTTTTCAATATTTTATTATCACACCTTGAAATTCACGCTCGCAGCAGTTACGATGACGTTTGTTGTCAAAATTTATGGTTTTTCATGTCACTCGTTTAAAAGATGAAATTGTGTTAATTTTTTTGAAAATGTGAATTATCTTCTAAACCATCAACTTTTGGAAAAAAACAGAAAAAATAGAAAAGATGAACAATGACATGTTCTATGCGACTAAGTAATCAAATACATAGAGTGCCATTTGAAAAAATCAAGATAATGGCCTTTCAAAGTGTACCAAAATCAATGTGTCACAGCAAGGTGATGTCACAATTAAAATAAATTATCTCTCTGCCAAAAGATACCCAGAACAGTTACTTATACAAAACCAAGTGCCCTGCGATTCTTCAAAAAAATGCCTGCAAACGCATTAATTTTCAGAAAAAATCAAATAAATTCTGAACGGCTGAAGCGATTTGCAAAAACTTAACGAATTTATATATCTCAAAAAAGGACAAAATCAAATATGTACAGAAATATATAGGGTGCCCTTTAAAAAAAGTATCTTAAAATTTGCCCCGCAAAAATGGTACACCTTGTAAAGGGTAAAATAATTTTACAAACTGCACTCTGACCTCCCATTTGCAGTACCGTTTAGTTCGTTCCGATATCATCAACGGTGTAGGTGCAATCAAGCTTTCCCATATCAATGACTCACCCTGTATATATATATATATATATATATATATATATATATATATATATATATATATATATATATATCGGTTTAATTCATTTCCAATTCATTTACTTGGTAAATAAGTAGTATATTTCATATTTTCTTATATAAAATCAATATAATTTAACTGAAAATATATTAAGAATAAATAGCACTGTCAACTGAGGTAATCAGTGAGTATCACGAAACAGCTATTCTCAGCATTTCCTCAATATCCACAATTTTTTCTCTAGGTTTGCCGCGCTTCAGTCCTTCACGAACTTCATGATGATTTATATTCATCCAATCCTTCCAAGTGACAATTTGGACATTCTTCCGATTCAAAAGTGATGCCACATAAGTATAACCTGGCCGACTTTCATTAACAATCAAATCTTTCTCGATATCCATTAATACAGACTCAGCAAGAGAGAAGCTGTTATTCATAGTATTCAATAGAACTCCCATAGCTCCTGTTGCTAACCAACCAGTAGCATATAATCCTTTATGTATCCTACCAAATTGATTTTTAGCAACACCCAACATATTATCGAATTCAATGCCTGGATCAATTGGTACTGATTTATATCCAATACTGACAACTCCCATATGACAATCAAGAGTTTCTTGTGAATCTGTTGATACAGGATTCTGATGTAAAATATTTTCACCCTCTAGTTTGTTAATTTCCAACTCTACTCCTCTCACAGAGCTATCACCAATAAATCTCTTCGGGGACCGAAAAAATATTGGTTTGAATATTTTTTGTGAATTTGTAGAAGTCTCTGAAATAGATTTGAGCATTAGCTCAGTCAATCTTCTCCGGGGACGAGGTAAGTTATGAACTACTTCATGTAAGCCTCGAAAATCCTGAGAATTCCATTCTGTTTGGCAATACTTTAATTTAAGTATTTCCCGCAATTCCTTAATAGTGAATGCAGCTTGAAGTGGACCTCTTCTACCTATCAAGTATACTGTCTTTATTTTCGACTTCGAAAGAACTTCCAGAGAATGTTCAGTAATGTCTGTCCTCTGCAATAAAGAAACAAATTTACAATAACATATAACTATAAATAAACAATGTAAAAGTAAAATAGGGATGAAGTTCCGATAAGTTCATTGATTTATTGTATACAACCTGAACACATTTTTTCTCATTCAGCTTTTTCTTCGACTTATTATTAGCTTATTATTATTAGAAATCAAGAAAGTCCATGCTCTCATAACATATATAATATAATATTTATATATATATATATATATATATATATATATATAAATATATATATATATATATATATATACATATAAATATAAATATATATATATATATATATATATATATATATATATATATATATATATATATATATATATATATATATATATAACTGAGTTTGAATTCTCGCACATCACTTGGTGAAACATCATAAAGAATAAAGTAAAAACTTTGAAATGAAAAACACTAGTCTTATGTTTCACAATATAAAAAAATATATAGATACTGTATTAAGCAGTAATGTAAAGTCGAAATGTTACGAGTTATGAAGTCTTGATAATGAGTTCATAACTCGAAAAATGTCGACTTTACATTACTGCTAAATACAGTATCTAAATAATTTTTATATTGTGAAACATAAGCCAAGTGTTTTTATTTTAAAGTTTATACTTTATTATATATATATATATATATATATATATATATATATATATATATATATATATATATATATATATATATATATATATATATTATATATATATATATATATATATATAGATATATATATATATATATATATATATATATATATATATATATATATATATATATATATATATATATATATATATATATTAAGTGAACTAGGACATTTATTTGAAACTAATCAAACAAACCTCCTAGCGGAGCTGGTTATAAGAGTTCACGAAGCATCGAAATATCAACATCTACCCCAGACGGTAATTGTTCGAAATGTTAATTTGTTTATCACAATCGATGGAAATTGATAGACAGACTGTTTCGCACTTATCGGGGCTCATCAGTATCATCCATCCACCAAGAGTGATAACCAAACCAACATTTCAAACGGTCATACATATTTCTTCTAGTTTGGAATTTTCCAATTTGAGGTTCATTGAGTCTGAAGTTTATTGCATTATTTAATTTTTTACTAAAATAAATTATTTTTAACTTTTTAAGTCCGTTTGCTATTTAACCGTGATTTTTCAAAATATAATTCAATTCGTTTGAATCGCATCTCGACGGGATGCATTTCGCGGGAAAAATACGACCTTAGTGATGGAGCCGTGCTGCTCACGTTTTCTTATTTTAATTTCTGATTGCATTCACTGCAATTTTTATTGCATCATTCATATTAGACTTGAGTGAATTCTTCACGGCTTTCCTAACCAAAGTAATAGCAGAATTCAATGATAAGAGTCCTCTGTTCTTTTTCATGTTTGTTTTCGACTTTTTTTTTAGTAATACCCATTCCTAATTTGAATTTTGCCTTCATAATTGCACTCACGCCTAATGATGCTGCTTTCTCACCGTTTGAGGATCGGATCGGAATCTTCCTAAGGCTTTAGTAGCCAAATTCCAAAATGCGATCGTCAATGTGTCTTTATCTTGATCATAAGCAATGTCGTGATCTCTGAAGGCCTCTACCATTTTATCAATACCCAGTACCCAGGTCACTTCGTTTTCATCTTTCCTGAAGTTTAGTCCCAGGTCCACAATACAAATACGATTTATTTAATCCTGCAGGGATGTACAATTTCACAAAACCACCACCTTTCCTGATAAAGTTCGATTTGTAACTAACTGCATTCTTCATTTTTATATACTGTTATTCTGAAGTTGTTTTCCAATTGAATGATTGTCAGCGAGAATCAAATATAAATACACACCACAAAGCTAGGAAGTGCAATCAATCATGAGAATAGTGTTACAGAGAACTCTGCCAAATGATAATAGAGATTTCAATTAGGTACCAGTTTCAAAGAGACATGGTACTCTATTGTCTTCAACAATAGTCTCCTCATTGGGCTTCGAACTGCGGAAAGACAAACGTCATGATCTCATTGCTTTTGCATTTAAATGGACTACGTTTCAAGAAAGTATATGTTAGTCGCTACCTCAACCGAAATATTCGTTTCTGGAAAATATTCTAGCTCCAAGAAATTAATTATTTCAAATACCAACATTTCGACAATATCATCCACCCCTTTGGAGCTGAAACGAATTCAATTTTTATTTTTGATGATGTGTCAAGCGATAAACAGGACATTATGTGTGAAAATTTCAGCATGGGTAGAAACAACCTAATTGTTTGCTTCTACCTATGCTAAACTTATACGAGGATTCCGAAGCAATCGGTGAGAGATAATGCAAACTTAATTATTTTATTCTGATTGAATGAAGTGAACTTGAGACATGTCTATAATGAACATGTGAATACAGACGTATATATAAATATGACACATGACTGGTGGCGCTGTGTAATATTTATATGCCATTGAGTGACTAGAAGGGAAAATATAAGAACGTTTAAAATATTTGGTTGTTTATCACTTTCGATGGATGGATGATACTGATGAGCCCCAAATAAGGGCGAAACAGTCTATCTATCATTTGCGTAGATTGTGATAAACAACTTAATATTTCTAACATTTACCGTCCAAGGTATATGGAAGTATTTCGATGTTTCGTGAACTCGTATAACCAGCTCCGCTAGGAGGTTTGTTTGATTAATTTCAAATAAATGTCCTAGTTTACTTCATTATATATATATATATATATATATATATATATATATATATATATATATATATATATATATATATATAATAGGTATTTATTCCCAGAATTGTGTATGACGAAATGATAACAAGTCAAAAAATTCCCCACAATCAATAGGCGTCCGAAATTAAGATCGTAGCGCCGGAACGGCTAATATCGGTACTAGAGCATGGGAGATTAGCTGTTTGTTTACATTGGTTGTAATGGTATTTACGTTCATTTCGTTTTGAGTTTTCGAACGTTATTCGTCGTAATTTGTGTTTTTTTTTTGGACTTTGTATTTTCCTGTGATATATTGTGTTTGGATTGAGGACAATTTTATCTCTGTTCAACAGTAGATAACCTACCTACATCCAGTTGAAATTTACACTGAGTTTTTGTCATTGAACATGAAAATCAATAATAAAATAAAGTAGAGGACGAATAAATTAATTGATTGAAGGAACTATGTATACCTCATGAAAAGGCTGTATGATAGAACACCTACTTATTTAAAAAATAAAAAACTTTCAAAAGTTTCAAGAAAACATCTGTGACATGTCTACTTTCATAACGAACTGAAGAATTTTTGAGTATAATGGACAAAACTAAGTACTTACCAGCTAAACTGAAAGGAACAACATGAAATAGAAGAAGAATTAATATGAATACTCTGCTTGAATGGTTTGAACGTAATAAGTTATTATATTTTTTGAATTTTCCTGACGTATAACAGCTATCCTAAAAGTACGGTGGACTTCTAAGAGTCTGGTTTTTTTGATAGAATCTCTGTTTTCCTGATTATATAATTGAATATTTTAGTTTTTACCTAGCTATAGAGTCAAGATTTATTTCATATTCTTGATGTTATGATAAACTGTTATTTTGGTTGTGCAAATAAACATCATTTGTTATTATTATTTTAATAGTATCTCTGGTTGTTACATGAAAGAAAATACGATAATCTAGAATAAAAGTGGAAGATTTTTCGTTGGAATAGCATTGGACTTCAAAAACTCTACGTTTTCGGTTAGCTGAAAATTGCACAGCATTAGTTGGTATAATTCTATATGGAAAAATCCACAAACTTACTGCAGGGAAAATAATTATTCTTAGTAAACTGTAAAGAACAACTCTCTTAGGTTCAGGCATTTTTTTTCAATCTTCAAGTTATGAATCCACACCTTTCTTCTATCCATCATTTCCTTGTTTCCCAACTTTGTTTGGAATGCAACTTTGAATTGTCCAGCTTTCGGAAAGGTATGTAAGCTATATTCGGTTTTTTTTGCCCAATATGGACAATAGAATACACAACAATAGTGATTCATCTCTTCTGAACGTTTGTAAACGATCCAAAATACAATTAAAACTCAACAACTTCTCATATAAAATACACGTAAACAGATGTAAACAAAGCAATCTATCTCCCATGCTCTAGTAATATTCGACACCGGTAGGGGGCGTATCGCTTATTATGTTTTCCCTATAGATTAGTGATTCACATTACAATAATCATAAAATACAACCTACTCCATGCTATATACACGATAAAAGTCTATAAACTCATTTACGGAATATGGTTCACATTGTACTAACATTGTGAATAATTCCTTCTTGAAAAGTCTGATTTTTTTCATATTTCTTATTTTTCTCGGCAAATAGTTAAACAGCTTCATACTCATATAGAGACTATTTCGCTCGGTACTCGGTACATGATATGTATTCAGTCTTGATAATGCTGTAACAGGCGAAACTAGTCGAATTAAAAAGTTATTTTCATTTTGTGGTTTTTAGACAAGTTGTTGTTGTTTTCTTATTATTTAATTTTTTTAATATAAATATGAACTACCACAGAGTAGATTCATCGTCCATCGAATTTATTAATAATGCTAGTCGGGCATGTTTGATGAATCTATACTATAGATTACATATGAAGCAAAGAACAGCCGCGCAAAATATTTGGTTCAAGAAACAATGTGTAAAAATGAGTTTAGTGCCTAATTATGTGAAAGTCAAATTCAACATCAATAATAGTTCAACCGAAAAACTGAATGAAGATGGTACAAAAACAGTGGATAAGAGAAGAAATTAATTCCTTACATAAAAAACGTCATATCTGCAGATTCTACCTGAAACTTGTTCACACTAACCTTTTTCGCCATCTTCAAGCCATTGAGTTCGATATTTTAGATGATACAATGAGAGAAAAAGTGAGTAAAATTATATACACTAAACGTCAATCTCAACAGAAGAAAATAAGTATATTGTCAGCGAAACAACTTCATGTATTCAGTCTTGATAAAGCTGTAACAGGCGAAACTAGTCGAATTAAAAAGTTATTTTAATTTTGTGGTTTTTAGACAAGTTGTTTTCTTATTATTTAATTTTTTTAATATATATATATATATATATATATATATATATATATATATATATATATATATATATATATATATATATATATATATATATATATATATATATATATGAAAAACTTGGTTCTCGGGATGAACCGCGTAAAAGATTTGAAAAATCTCGACGTTTCGGCTCCTTTTGCGAAGCCATCTTCAGGAGAATAAAAAGGGAAAATAATTCAGATACGTGGCCTCAATCTGCCTACCCACGAATCGAATTAGGAGGAATCGGAAATAATACGATTGCGTGGTCTCAACCTGCCTACTCCACTAACCGTACTGCTTCTTGTCAACTGAACATATATATATATATATATATATATAGATATATATATATATATATATATATATATATATATATATATATATATATAAAATATATATATATATATATATATATATATATATATATATATATATATATATATATATATATATATATATATATATATATATATAGGGTGTCCCACAATTTTTTAGACAGGCTATAACTCTAAAACGGCTGAAGATATCTTCATGAAATTTGGTATGCAGCAATTGGACGGATTTTACAATATTGCGAATCCCTCATGACGTCAGCGAAATCATCACCGTAGCTATGACGTCATGTCATTATAAAATATCAAATGTAAAGGTGGTCGTGTGACTGCTCATATTAAAGGTCTTTATATTCTGAATTCAACCATGTAATACACTTAGTATGTTCAAATTTATTAGTTGTGTATTTTCGATCAAAAGGAGTTTAACAAAATAAATAAAAAAGTTTAACAAACAAATTTAATCACATGGAAATCAAGGCAATAATACCATTATTCTACAATTAATTTCAACACAAGCCTCAAACCTGATTTTCATGTGATTAAATTTGTTTATTAAACTTTTTTATTTATTTTGTTAAACTCCTTTTGATCGAAAATACACAACTAATAAATTTTAACATACTAAGTGTATTACATGGTTGAATTCAGAATAAAAAGACCTTCAATATGAGCAGTCACACGACCACCTTTACATTTGATATTTTATAATGACATGACGTCATAGCTACGGTGATGATTTCGCTGACGTCATGAGGGATTCGCAATATTGTAAAATCCGTCCAATTGCTGCATAAAAAATTTCATGAAGTTATCTTCAGCCGTTTTAGAGTTATAGCCTGTCTAAAAAATTGTGGGACACCCTGTATATATATATATATATATATATATATATATATATATATATATATATATATATATATATATATATATATATATATATATATATATTTATTTATATTTATATACAGGGTGTTTCCAAATAAGTGCAAAAGTTTTTAGGGGGTGATTCCTTGTCGAAAATTAAAGGGGGTCTTTCATGTAGAAAAAAGCCCTTAGTAGGCCTATCCTTGAAAAGTTACACGTTTCCAAAAATGAACTTTAGTAAAATTATTCATATTGTAGATTTAAAAGGCGCAATTCAACATTTAACTAAGTGCCACATAATAATCAAAGCGACTTGACAGCCACCTCTGGTAGCCACCTAGTGGTGATTTTTCGACGATTTCGAGAGCGATTTTGTATCATATTTTGGTATTGAGAAACTATTGCTTTTACGGAAGAACACAAGAGTTAAAAAGATTACCACCAATTCATTCTTTTCATCAGATATTTTCAAATCAAGACATTTTATTTTGTTAAAAAGGTCTAGTAAAAAATGGAATAGGGGTTGCATGTTTTACCCCTTCAAAAGATCCCAATAAAATCAAAAAAAATATTCATTACGTAGCCTTTTTATTGATAGAACACATCCACAAAATACTATTTTTTTTAAGGATTCAGCAATTTCAAGAAAAAAAAATTTTAAAATTTTTTTGTCTCATTATTGGAAGCGTTTGAATTTTCAAAGGCAGGCCTTAAAGCTTTGGTTTCAATGAAAGACTCTCTTTTGTTTTCAACAAGTTCGCACTTATTTCAAAATATTCTGCACATATATAACATATAGGTACATATATACATATACAGGATGGACCACCAGGAACTGCATCGATCGATATCTCAGAAATTGGATTTAGAAAAAATTTGAAATTTTGGAAACTTGCTAGATGTCTTAGGGCACACTCAGCTAAAATATTTTCATCTATTGGGCATTTTCGGTTATACCGGAAATATAACCTAAGTCGCTTATTTTAAATTGAACACCCTATATATTATTACATTTTTCAATTCTACCCAAGATTCTAGGCAGATTTTATGCATTGTGTCATATACCTAAGTCTGAGCGTTTTTGACATAATTAAATTTTTATGTCAAAAATGACGATTGCAAGCCCTAATATAATTATCAATTATTGTTCCTATAAGGATACCCTTATTACTTACTTTGGGGTGGATTCCTTGTTGAAAAGAACCTACTGCAATAGATTTTGAATAATATTTGGATAACTAATCAAACAGGGTGTTCAAAAAATAAGATCTACAATGAGATTGAGAAAACTGACGAAAATCAATTTTTTCAAATGGAAACCCTCCATTTTTTAGTATTAAGCATCAACAATTGAGGTGATTTTGTATTAGGTTATCTATACCTAAAATTTGAAGTTTTCGAAATATTGCCAATTTAATATTTTTATATGGCGATTTTGCATTTAATCATTTAACAATTACATCTAAGATAGCCACGATCGTATTTGACATTTCAAATCATCATAATGGCACTCTGGTTATATTATACAAACGAAGATTATTTAAACTAATTTATTATTTATGGACAATGTCATAAAATTATTTCAAGAACATGTGATACATTTATGACACGTATATTTCAGTCAAGAAGCATAGAAAAATCTATATCTACCTTGGACGGTAATTGTAAGAAATGTTAATTTGTTTATCGCAATTGATGTAAGCTTCACTAGGAGGTTTGTTCGTTTAGTTTTTAATAAATGTCCTAGTTTCACCTAATTTTATAACCACGGTACGTGTCTCGATAACACGAAGAATTCATACTTATATATATATATATATATTATATATATATATATATATATATATATATATATATATATATATATATATATATATATATTATATATCTCATTCTGAGTATGAATCATAAGAAAAATTCACCTTCAAATTGTTAGTGAGTACCTACAAGGTAATAACATTATTCACTGTCATCACTTACTGAGTTTTAACATTTTCACTCAAATCTTATAAAAACACCCACCTTCAAGTAATCTATAGGCGTCAATAGTATTCTTGCCACATCTATAGCTACATTTCCTTGCCCTAATATAGCTACTTTTTCACCGTTCAAATCAATAGGAATATCTCTATCGGATGGAACACCATTGTACCAACCCACAATTCTTCGTGCAGATAATACATTCTTTAAATTTTCTCCTGGTATATTGAGATTTCTATTTTTTTCTGCACCATAAGCCTAAAATGTAGACTATTACAATCAATTACATGACAACATAACCATATAAAATACCAAAATCACAATATGGTATGCTTTTTTCAGTTCTTCAAGAGTAATATCTTTGCCAAGACAAACGTTTCCTAAATAACGAATATTAGGATGCTCTGCTACTTTAGTAAAAGTGTTTTCAACATTTTTCACTTCAGGATGATCTGGTGCCACTCCAAATCTAAAGAATTCAAATTTTCTATAAAGTTAACATGATAGAGGTAATTTAAAATAGGTTTACCTTACCAAACCAAAAGGCACTGGCAATTTTTCAAAAATATCGATCTCACATTTGAACAATTTTTTGAGTAGGTATTGTGCTGTATAAAATCCAGCAGGTCCTGATCCAATGATAGATATTTTAGGAGTAATACCCGATTGGCCTGAAAAAGAACGACTCAGCAAATTGATACATGTTTTCATTTTATAAAGACCACGTATCTATCTTAACCTAGAATAAAAATAAATAACAGAGTAGTTCATAATCAATACTGTTTATAGGTTGGTTTATTACATTCGATCTAAACACACAATGTGGAACAATTATCTAACACGAATTTTTCTTTATATCAACTACATTTACTTTGACATTTTTGAAACAGTCGTCGAAATTTCTGATAAAGTTTTTGTTCAGATTCTCATGAGAAATCTCAATGTTTACACACTTATCTAACTCATTCTTTTGTCCGTTTCAGAGTTTCAGGTGAAAATTTATGTGTAATATTTGTAGTACAAAATAAGTTCTCAAAAAATTGAAACAATTGAGTTCAGTAACGAGTATGGCCTCCTCGAATATCAACCACTGCCTAATAACGCCTTTGCATACTTTCGATCAGATTGTTGAAGTAGCCTTGATCAGTTTCTCTCCAGAGTTGCGGTAGAAGCTGTCTGAGTTCTTGAAGTTTATGTGGAGGTGGTTGATGAGAATCCAAAGCTCTTTGTAGCTTATCTCAAGCGTGTTCAATGGGATTAAGGTTTGGCGACCGAGGGGACCGAGCCAAATGCAGAATACCATGAATTGGAAATTCATGGTATTCTGCTTCATAGACAATTCTCGAACGATGTGGTGGCGCATTATCGTCCAAAAATAAGACCTCCATTGATCGTTCCAAAAAATCCGAAACCAAAACACCAGAAGCGTTCAAAAGCCGATCTTGTGCGGAGTGGTAGATCTTGGGTGTCCACTTATTGGTCTTTCGATAACGTTTCCCCAGTTTCTCGAGATCGACAGACGAGCCAAGAAACTACGCTTTCACTAACCTGAAAGAAATTCCCAACATCTCTCTGATTACGTCCCGCCTCGATCATACCAATAGCCCTATTGGATTCATCGGCACTTCTTAGAAACGCACACGACAAGAACTTGCCTGCAAGTGAGTAAACATTTCGTTTCTCATAAATGAACATTTTGTGGACAAGAATCGGCAACTATTGATACGGACACAAAATTTCTGAATATATAGATAGATAGTTTATTAATCACATTATGTACATAGACACTTATGACAAGTTAAGAACAAGGATTTACTGATTGTAATGTTAAAATAACAAATAATGTACATTAACTTAAATGAATAAAATATTACAATACACATTTAAAACTTATGGTAACAGATAGGTTATTATAATGAACTAAATTACAGACATCATTTCAAAATATTCCTGTTAAGTGTAGAAACAATGATCAAAGATAATATTTTTGATGCAGGTTTTAAATTTATTAAAATTTAATTCTTTAACTAATGTTGGTAATACGTTATAGAGATTGACATTCAGAGAATTGCGGATTGTTGAATCTAATCGCATTCTTTGTTGTCTCAGGTGAGAGACGTTTCTGGTGTGGTAGTTGTGGATGTCACTGTTAGCTGTGAATTGTTTCTTGTTTTTATGTATTTCCAAAAGTGCGTAGTAGATATGAATCGAAGGAAGATGCATAATTTTTAAATTTTTAAATAAAGGTTTACAATGGTCTTTAAAACCTATTTGCATTCTAAAAGCTTTAATTAAATGTGTCGATTGTCCCCAAACCATATATTAAAATATATAACCATATATTAAATGGCTATGAAATAGAGAATAGTAAGTTGTAAGTATAACATGGAGACTTAGAACTTGTTTTAATTGTCTTTACAAATAAAATTGAGTGGCAAGTTTTCTACAAAAATAGTTGATATGTGTTTCCCAGTTTAGCTTATCATCAATAATGATACCTAACAGTTTAACGTTTTGATTTGATGTGGTGTTTCGGTTAGAGGAAATGATCAATTTTTGTGTTTTATCTCTATTTAATTTTAAGCTATTCAATAATGCAAACCAATTTTCAGCATCGCTTTCAACTTTGCCAGTATGATTTAATAGATCTATTTCATTCCTATTTCCCAGCACCATTGTAGAATCGCCAGCAAAGCAAATGATTGCAACAGGCAACAGTGCATGAAAGATATCATTGATATAGACAATAAATAGAATAGGTCCTAGAATAGATCTTTGGGGTATGCCCTGGTGTACTATTTCAGTCTTACTAAGACAACCCTTGCTGTATGTGGCTTGTTTTCTGTTACATAAATAAGATTTAAAGAAGTTTAACGTAGTACCTCGGATTCCATAATGATTGAGCTTTTCTAGGAGAATATCATGATTTACACAGTCAAATGCTTTGCTAAGATCCCACAATGTTACTGCAGTAAGTTCACCCTCTTCTAAATTGGAGACAATCGTAAGTATTACTTCTAGAACAGCTAGAGTTGTTGACCTGTTTGCGATAAATCCAAATTGATGGTTATGTAGGATTGAGTGTTTGGTGAGAAATGACATTAAACGTTCTTTAACTATGATTTCAATAACTTTACCAAATATGGGGATAATAGATATGGGACGGTAGTTGTCAGGCGAATTTGGATCTCTTTTCTTAAATATCGGAATAACCTTACTCACTTTGAATACGTCTGGAAATGTTCCTTCAGTGAAGCAAAGGTTAATTGAATTTGTCAAAGGAACAATTACATAGGATATAGTTTCTTTCATAATATTACCATTTAGGTTATATATATCAAAACAGTTGTTTTTTTTTAAGTTTATTTATTGTATTTATTACATCATCTTCTGTAACTGGATTAAAGAAGAAGGAATCCTTCGGCTGAGAAAGTTTAGATAGATCAATTGCATTCTGGTTGCAGGACGGCAGGTTCTTCATAATTTTTTCTGCAATACTTGTAAAAAATATATTAAATTCGTCGGAGGTAATGTTATTTGTAACAGTATTAGGAGCTGGTGAATTGCGTTCATAGTTTACCAACTTCCAAACTTCCCTTGGTTTATTAAAAGATGTTTGTATAAAATTGTCATAAGATTTTTTTTTACTTGAGTTATAGACGACTGGCGAAGACGCTTCAATTCTCTATATGCCTTTATGTCATTTTGATTTTTTGTAGCTAAACTAATGGTCTGATATACTTGCAAAGTATCTCGCATCATTCGTAATACATTATTAAAGAAATTTACTGGTCTCTAATCGTAGTTTTTAACTTTTTTGAATGGGAAGTGTTTGCTTACAAGTGAGCTGTAAGTATCGTTGATAAAATTTATACCACAATCATAAAATATCTGCCAGTTAATATGGTTATATATATATATATATATATATATATATATATATATATATATATATATATATATATATATATATATATATATATATATATATATATATATATATATATATATATATATATATACATATATATAGGTATACATTGAAGAAGTTCATTGTTGGTGTACTTGAGAGACGTGTAACCTGCTTGGCTTGACTATGCTTGAATGTCCCCAATTTTATTTCAAGTTCTTATCTCTAGTACCATAATAATTTTTGCACCCCAAACTGACTTAGAGGGTTGATTATTTGTACGTGATTGGGCTAATGCTAAGGAAGGTATGAAAATTTTATCTCACCGCCGCCATTTGCATACAGAGATTTCTTGGTTGTTTTTGCGATATTTGACAAATTGCCTACGTTCACAATTCATCCAGATTAAGGTGAAAGGATGATTCTTATGCGGACTGAATAGATGTTGGGAAAGTGCATTGTAATAGTTTCAACTAGTTTTCCTAGTTGCTGCTTCTTTAATGAAGAGATTTTATGTTTGCTCATGATGAGGTTAGGCGCACCTCTACAGCTTCA
This sequence comes from Cynegetis impunctata, assembly GCA_030704885.1. NCBI lineage: Eukaryota > Metazoa > Arthropoda > Insecta > Coleoptera > Coccinellidae > Cynegetis > Cynegetis impunctata. The sequence goes on along the minus strand of JARQZK010002175.1, from coordinate 1,126,339 downwards.
GCTGATTGGATTAGATGATTTAAAATTTTATATATTGATTGATTTGATATTGGAAAAATTCGCATTGAGATATCATGCGTTTTTGAGGATTTTCGAGGATTGCGCATCTCTATAACCACTCCAAATTCAGGTTGAAAATTTTTACGTGAATGCAGATGTTAAAAAGGTACTGTTTGGCGATTTAAATTGTTTTTTCCTCGATAACACAATGTTTATGTAGAAATTTCATGCGTTCTTACAGATATTCAAGCTTTTTGCATTTGTTCAGCTCCTTCAAATTGATTTAGAGGGTTGAAAATTTTTACGTGAAAAAAAATCACATGATATTTTCAACTTTATTTTTTTTTTAACATAAAAACACCTACATGAAAAGTATTTTGTTAAGAGTAGGTAGAAATATTACAATCTTTAGAATTATATAGGTTGGGATATACCGTTTTTTTTCTATCTGTCATAGGGAATCCTCTAAAGTATATTGGTAAAACATAATAAGCGATACGCCCCCTACCGGTGTCGAATATTACTAGAGCATGGGCGATAGATTGCTTTGTTTACATCTGTTTATGTGTATTTTATATGAGAAGTTGTTGAGTTTTAATTGTGTTTTGGATCGTTTACAAACGTTCAGAAGAAATTAATCACTATTGTTGTGTATCCTATTGTTCATCTTGGGCAAAAAAAAACCCGAATATAGCTTACATACCTTTCCGAAAGCTGGAAAATTCAAAGTTGCATTCCAAACAAAGTTGGGAAACAAGGAAATGATGGACAGAAGAAAGGTGTGGATTCATAACTTGAAGATTGAAAAGAATGTCTGAACATAAGAGAGTTCTTCTTTACAGTTTACTGAGAATAATTATTTTCCCTGCAGTAAGTTTGTGGATTTTTCCATATAGAATTATACCAACTAATGATGTGCAATTTTCAGCTAACCGAAAACGTAGAGTTTTTGAAGTCCAATGCTATTCCAACTAAACATGTTCCACTTTTATCGGAATCTGAACCATCATCCAAAGATTCTAGATAATTGTATTTTCTTTCATGTAACAACCAGAGATACTATTGAAATAATAATAACAAGTGATGTTTATTTGCACAACCAAAATAACAGTTTATCATAACATCAAGAATATGAAATAAATCTTGACTCTATAGCTAGGTAAAAACTAAAATATTCAATTATATAATCAGGAAAACAGAAATTCTATCAAAAAAACCAGACTCTCAGAAGTCCACCGTACTTTTAGGATAGCTGTTATACGTCAGGAAAATTCAAAAAATATAATAACTTATTACGTTCAAACCATTCAAGCAGAGTATTCATATTAATTCTTCTTTTATTTCATGTTGTTTCTTTCAGTTTTGCTGGTAAGTACTTAGTTTTGTCCATTATACTCAAAAATTCTTCAGTTCGTAATGAAAGTAGACATGTCAGAGATGTTTTCTTGAAACTTTTGAAAGTTTTTTTTTTTTTTAAATAAATAGGTGTTCTATCATACAGCCTTTTCATGAGGTATACATAGTTCCTTCAACCAATTAATTCATTCGTCTTCTACTTTATTTTATTACTGATTTTCATGGTCAATGATAAAAACTCTGTGTAAATTTCAACTTGATGTGGGTAGGTTATCTACTGTTGAACAGAGATAATATTGTCCTCAATCGAAACACAATGAACCACTAGAAAATACGAAGTCCAAAAAAACACAAAAAAACTCAAAATGAAATGAGCGCAAATACTATTACTATTACCAATCAATGTAAACAAACAGCTAATGGTCCATGCTCTAGTACCGATATTAGCCGTTCTTGGGCATGAACTTAATTTCGGACGCCAATTGTTTTACGTGACAGTAAAGAAAGTCGTGTTACGTTAGAATCACGAATGACGCTGCAGGAGAGATTGAAGAAACATTTTGAAATAAGACCAGTAATCTAGACTGGCGACAAGTTTAAAGAAAGCCGGCGGCAAATGGTGCGGAAATAACAAAAATTAAAGGAGACAACGTTAAGTAGAGAAAGAAATTTTAATACAGTTAAGGTATAATTATAAAATAAAATTTAGGGATTTATCGATTTTTGTGTATTAATATTATTGTTCAATTGAATTTCTTGTGTTTTTATTGGGAGTCATACATGGCTGTTCTTTTAATCCACACCTCCAAAGTATTATGTAAATTGTAAAGCATCCCTAATAATACAAGAATGGAAGATGATCTCCAATCTCCAATAACCCTCAGTAACATTGAAAATGAATTTATTATCTCTGGAACAAATAGAATAAAATTTCAGAGAGAAAATCAAGAATCAAAATACAATCATACAAAATTCCAGTCATGCTAAATCCTAAATCTATGTGCTTCAAATTTTTGATTTGGAATGTCAACTGTCAAATTATATCCATAATATTATTTTATCTACTCCAGTGAGTTAAGAAGCTCTTACCGCACGCATTTTGAGTGAGTTAAGGTTTTCTTAACTCACGCATTTTTATTACCGCACTCTTTCTTTAGATGACTACCAAAATAAAAAAAAAGTTTGTAAAATATTTATTTTGCAATACCTACTAAATACAAGTGCTCTCGATGCCTTTTCTTCAATATCAGAAGGAATACTTTCCGAATCGCTCATTTTAGATTACAATTTTTGAAACTTGACATCAATATTATTTAATATCAAATTGACATTGCCATGCATGGTGTTTCAGGTACTTATTTGAACAAAGGTATTAAGGTAAAATTAATTATAATAAAAATGAATCGTATAAAAATAAGTATCCCGGTTAGGAGTAAATAAAATATTGTACAATACACGCGAGTTAACCCCATTAAGACACTTGTGTGGTTACACAACTCGTGCTACGCACTCGTTGTGCAAGTTTCACACGCGTATCTTAATGATGCTGTTAACTCACATGTTTCGTAAATAACTATTATTGTATTTCCAAGATCGTCTGGCTCGCGTTACTCTTCTATAATGTTAATTCAAAATAACTTACCAATTATATCGACAGGGAATTAATTTATTAATTAGTAAAAAAGATATTTATTCTCATTAATACTAAGTATGGACACTAGCTCATGTGCTGAGGTCATAGATGTTTCCTCAAGAATCAGACGTTCTTAGTTGAAAAATTGACAAAGAAGAAGAATTTCACCATGTCATGTGTAAAGAGGCCTTTATCTTTTAATAATTTAATACAACATTACAACGGCAGAGCCGCAGAGGCATCATCATCATAAGATTCATGAGATTTTGAACCATAAAAATTTTTTGATTAGAAATATTCACCTTGTTCTAAAATTCAATTAATTTAATATCTATCTTAGGTTGTAGATATCTTAACTTGAAATAACCATTTTCAAACAATTTCATTATTTCCGAAGAAAATTTCTTTACATCTATTATAGGGAACTGACAATAACAGAAATATCATTGGTAAATTGCAAGACAGGTTTTGAAGTTTTTAGTAATCAGTTTTTTAAACGTGATGATTGTTACATGAAGTCCATAATGTTCTCGATAATGAAGTGTTGATTGGCTTATATTAATCCTTAAACTAAAATTGATGCATTGCAAATATGGAAAATAAACCTCAAAATACTAAAACTGAAACCCAAGACGAGGCTAATAATCTTTTACAAAATGGTATATTGGTGGAAACAGACTCTGGGTGTGTATATTTTTTGATTAATTTGTGACCAGAACCTAATTTATATTTTTTAGACTGCTTTGTGTACCACTAAATGAGTCATTATTGTCAGATTTGAACTTATCTGTTGAAGCTTTGCACAATGTTGCATCTCAGTTGATTCTTCAGGAAGATAGTAAAATAGGATTTTCCAGTAACCCCCGAGAAAGGATTCATTTGAGAACTTACAACTTTAGTTTTGATAGTGATGGTTTTTCAAGTGAATGTAGCGATATCAGTAGTTCTTCAGCAAGAAATGCTCAGCCTCTTTTTGCTTTTACTTCTACTTCTATGCCTGGTGAATCAAAATTGGATTTAAAATCAAATTTTTGTGAAAAAGATGCTGAAATGAATGTTAGTTATAAGCCAATGACCATTAATTCTAGAGCTTTATTGTGCAATCCTGCAAATAAGAGTACAAAACAACATGAACAAATCAGTTTAGTGTCCATGCATTCTTCATCTGATATTAGTGCCAATTCTAATGTATCAGATTCAGATACTAGTATAGCTAACTTTTCAAGTCCTGCAGTAATTATTCCATTTTGTACTAATAAAATTGCTTCTCCCATTAATGGTGAAATCAAATGTGCTTCTCCACTGAAGCGAAGAGGAGGATGGCCTAAAGGTAGAAAAAGGAAACCAGAGTTGCTAAATCTGCCACCTAAAGCGCCAGCAACTGGCTATAATTTATATCTTAATGAACAGAGGAAGTTATACAAAGATGGTAATCTTGCATTTCATGAAATTACTAAAATAATTGGTAATAGATGGTCAAGCTTAACTTTAAATGACAAAAAACCATATTTGGCAAAAGCTGAAGAAGATAAAAAAAGGTATCGTGAAGAGCTACATAAATATAGACAATCAGATGCATATAGAGCATATCTTAATAAGAAGAGAAAAAATCGATTGCAGAATAATATACTTTCAGAAAGTGATATGGATGCTACTGATGAAATTGATGTAAGTTTGCAAATAATTGTTATGAAAAAAATTCAAATTATTTGCCAAAGTATAATTTATACATATATTTATATATGTATATATACAGGGTGTTCTACAAGCTCTATGACAAACTTTGACAGATGGTAGGTCACTTGATTTTAAACATTTTTTTTTTAATAAACATGGGTCCGATTCGGTTTTGTTTAGAAGTTACAAGCATTTGAAGAATCGTAATTTTTTCAGTCAACCAGGAAGTGACAGAAAGTCACTTAGCATGTTAAACAATGCACACTTATAAAATATACACCTGCTTCAATAAAAAACGTAGGCATTTATTCTCCACTGAGGAGTATGCAGATATTGTGTTTGTATTTGGGTATGCAGCTAACCAAATAAGAAATGCTCCAAATCTCATTCTTCGAATGACCGAATCTTCAGTTCGTACATGTGAGGCTTGCATTCTCAAGCTGAGGATGGACATTTTTTATAGTCTTTAGTTTTGTGATTATCATTTAATTTGAATTTTTATTATTAATTGTTAATAAAGTTTAAATGCTTGTAACTTCTAAACAAAAACGAATCGGACATATGTTCAAAATCAAGCAACCTACCTTCTGTCAAAGTTTGTCATAGAGCTTGTAGAACACCCTGTATATATATATATATATATATATATATATATATATATATATATTTTTATATATATATATATATATATATATATATATATATATATATATATATATATATATGTATATTTATACATATACCTATATATAAATATACATACATATATATGTCACCGGAAGATAATAAGATCCGCAAGTTTATAAATTTCCTAGGAAATTTATAAACCTTCGTAGGATTCTAAACGAGAGATAAATTGTATTATTTTACGCCCACATTTTCGAAAATTTATCAATTTACGACGTCTCGTGGTAAATTTATAAACTAACGGATATCCATTCGTAAGATTCTAAACGGTTCGACCAATCACAGAAGAGCTTTTAATTTTACGCTTCTTTAAAATACGGCAAATAACACACTGCTCTCTGATTGGTCGATGTTGACAGTCATTTTAATGACATTTTCAATTTTTTCCTCAGTCCATTTCCATTCCGACTTCTTACTATTTTGGTCATGGCCACTATAAAACTTTAGTAGCTCTGTGATAAATTTCACTTCGTCTACAAATTTTCTGGCATTTACCGGCATTCACCATTTTGACTGTCCGCAGCTTCTAGGTCGCTCATTATGGGTCTAGTTTAGTAACCTTAGCAAAATAATACTATTTTCACAATTCCAACATTAAAAACTTTACAAAAACACACGAGCACACCGGTTTGTTTATGTTCTCTGGCGAACAATTGCCGTGGAGAGTAAGGAGATGGAACACGTGACTTATTCAACCAATCAGAGCGCACATGGCGTTTGGTTACTGCTTACTTATTATTTTACGCGTTAGTTCGGTCAGTTTATCAATTTGCGAAAATGTGGGCGTAAAATAATACAATTTATCTCTCGTTTAGAATCCTACGAAGGTTTATAAATTTCCTAGGAATTTTATAAACTTGCGGTTCTTGTTTTATATATATATATATATATTATATATATTGGCTTTTGTTGTTTTTTCACTCAGGTTTTATTTACTTATGATAAGAGAATGAAGATATCAACTGACAATAGTCAACAAATTGCTCTTTCTAATGCATGGTCTCAAGTTGATGTTACTTTATTAAGCACACTACATTACTACATTAGATTTGTGAACTTGACTTAATTTAAATAGCGGTAACTCATTTTTTTTCAAATGGAACCCCGCTATTTTCTCTGCAGGGGTCGATAGAGGGAAAAATCTCTAATCACTAAGTGTCTGAAGGCAAAGCATATCAATAGCTAGTTTTTTCAATCATGGATCATTATTCAAATGAAGTAATTTTAGATTTGTGTGTTATACACAGAGATCGCAAGAAAATTATTCAACGTCCTTGTCGCGCATTTAAGGTAGAATATCCTCAACTTTCTCCTATGGATGAAAAAAATTCCGCAAGTGTCAAAAGAAGTTTATGGACTATGGTAATATTGCTTCTCCAAGACTTAGAACAAGATCATTGTCTGGAAATGAATATTAACAAATAATTGTCTATTCAGAAATACTAGTTCTGCATAAACAACATTCATATTATTTTTCATAAGACTGCAAAAGCTGAGACCAACGGATTTTCCACGGCGAGTTTCATTTTGCAAAGAACTCTTGATAAAAATTCAAGATAGAGATAGGCTAAGACACATTATGTGGTCAGATGAAGCTAAATTCGCACAGTGTCGTGTTTTCAATAGGAAGCATAAATATTACTGGTCAGCAAGAAATCTACACTTAATATGGGGAATAAAGAATTAGTGTCAATTTTGAATAAATGTTTTCTGTTTCATGCTAGATATATCACCATTTTGAAAAATATCGCAGAAAATTTACTTGATACGTTACCACTTCGACAAATGACTAATGTTTGGTATCAGATGGACGGCGCACCTGCCTATAATAGAGAACCCAGAAACAGTACATCGAAAACTTTGGGAATTATTTGAGTATCGTGGTATCATGGAATTGGAGTCCATGGTTATGGCCCCAAGATCTCCAGACCTTAGACCCATGGACTTTTATTTATGGGAACTTTTCGAAGAATTGGTTGATGTGGAGGAACCTGTTATTATACAGGATTTGACAGCGCGTATTACTTATAGAATGAATAGTTTACAGTCAGACGAGTTAAGAGACGGGCTACCGGTGCTGCAGTCCAAAGGCGCTTGTTATTGTGTTTAGAAAAGAATTGAGAATATAGTGAACATTCATTATATTATATGTTGTGAGATATTGTTTTATCGTCTGTTCGTTTGTTATGTTAATATATTGTTGATAATTCTGAATACATATGTAGTGATATTGAAAAAGTGATCATAACAAAATGAGCTATTTCTCATAAAATTATGAAGCTCAATAGAAATAATCGAATTTGTATCAGTTAATATACCAACTGCCACCTACTGCTAATAATAAATTGAAAAAACAAATAAGTTTATGTAAAATGTTTCTTACGCAAACAAATATTGATGATAGGCATATGTGTTATTCTAGTAATATTTTTATAAATTTAAGGCTCTATCAGCCCCTGTAGAGAAAATAGGGTGGTTCCATCAAATAAAATGATATATCGCTATTTGATTTTAGGCACGTTAACAAATTTATTGTAGCGTCCTTAATGAAGTGACATCAACTTGAGACCATGCATTGGAAAGAGTAATTTTTTGACTATTTTAAGTGATCTTTTTATTTTCTTGTCACAAGCCGTTCAAAAGTTATGATTTTTCTAGTAAACCCTTACAAGTCGCCAGTTTTTCATAAAATGTATTATATCTGCGTAACCACAACAACCAAGTAAACAGTAAAACATAAATCAATATATATATATATATATATATATATATATATATATATATATATATATATATATATATATATATATATATATATATATATATATATATATATATTAGCTGACCTGGCAAACGTTCTTCTGCCATATAAATTATTTTTATCTATTCATCTATCTGCCGATGTGTATCTACCTATCTAACTATATATCTATCTATCTAGATAGTTATCTATCTTTCTATCTATCTAACTATCTATCTATCATTCTATCTATCTATCTATCTGTCTGTCTATCTATCTGCATATCTATCTATCAATTTATCTGACCAGGCAAACGTTCTGCCATATAAATTATTTTTATCTATGTATCTTGCTATCTATTCATCTATCTGCCGATGTATATCTACCTATCTGTCTATCTATCTATCTACCTAGTTATCTATCATTCTATCTAGTTATCTATCAATCTATCTATCTAACTATCTATTTATCAATCTATCTGACCCGGCAAAAATGTTAATCATTGGGAGTATGAAAAATATATTACGACCTATTCTCAAAACGACTATTGTTATTTTCGATTGCCATCTTGCAGCCCTATTGCGGATCTGTGGATAAAATAAAATAAAAAATGAATGCGCGATGCAAAAATAGGGGTTGATCGTAGAAGGGTAAACAATTGAGTAATATGAATTTTTCTATTCTAAGTCATGACAAAATAAAAATGACATAGATTGGAAATAATTTTATATGGTGGTTAAGTATTCTCAAATTTTCTAATTCCCGCGCAATTTTCTTAAATTTTTCTTTCATAAGAACCTTCTTCTGACAATAAAAAACACAACAAAAAAAGAATTAGTGAAATCGGTCCTGCCGTTCAAGCGTGATATATATATATATATATATATATATATATATATATATATATATATATATATATATATATATATATATATATATATATATATATATTATATATATATATATATATATATATATATATATATATATATATATATATATCTTTATATATATATATATATATATATATATATATATATATATATATATATATATATATATATGTATAAACTGTGGTGGAACCCATAGTGTTAGAAGACTAATGAAAACTGGTGAAATGAAGGTCTTAAATCAGCTCACAATTCCTTTATTAATGGTTACCGGATTCGAATTCCCAGCACTTCATCATCAGACCAGGGCTGATCAAAAAAGTTAAAACAAGGTAAACATCGAAAATAAGAGTAAAAAACAATAACAATAAAGAACAATTGACGCTTATTTAACAAACAAGGATTGACAAATCCAATAGTAATTTGTCTACACATGTGAAATATCCAAACCAACAAGAACTCTATATAAAAAACTTAAAAAAGCTAAGAAGAACAATATTCGAGGTAGATATTTTGTAGTACATCAAAGTAAGACAATAATTGAAATTAACACGAGAATTCACATTAACAATATTCACTTATAACAAGTAATCTCTTATGAATCAACTAAAATTGTGTTATAAATCAAATACTCGCATACCAAATTGATATGTGAGTATTTGATTTTTTTCTACATGAAGAATTTTATATTTATAAAAAAAATTAGTAGGCAATATTGGTAACCAAGTTGATAAATACCTTGCGTAAAAAGAATATTTACTTACTGTTCTTTCTAAAATCTAACTCAACTTTGATGCAAATAATCGTAGTACATATTCTAGCATTGTTAATATTACAATATCAGAATCATATCCATTATTCTTGGCAGTTTGCTTTAATATTGTTTACTCTTATTAATTATTATAAATTTATAGGGTATGGAATTATCACTTTTCAATATCTGAGTGTGAAAAAGTTTCAAAATTAAGGGCTTGTAAGATAAATCGCCTATTTAATATTATTTGACCATTAAAAAGTCCAGAAATCTACAGCTGATATACATGATGTATTTGGACAGCTGTTCCTGGTCCTAAGATAGTCATGTCAGATGAATACCTTGAATATCTACGTAGATTGATTTATCTTCAATGTAACCAAATCTTTCAAATACCATGACTTAACATCTACTGTGTTGTTTATTATAAGAATTAGTTATGTCGACTTAATACGTCTGAATATGATAAAACATAGGAAAGGAAACTTTTCCTTTATAGAGGTATCGTTCTTAGGAATTTGTGAATCGGATCAATTATTCTAGTTTTATTGGTCAGATCTAGATGTGATACAAAAGATCCATCATATGATATTGAAAATATCAGTTATAATAGTTGAAATCATTATGTTAACGATCAATTTTAAGAAGTATAAAACTTTGTCTATTTTGAAATGATACTTAGGTCCATTATTGACTTCTTGATTAAATAACTTGTAATTTTTTACAGGAAGAAGATAATGAAGAACTTTACTGTCGGACCTGTGATCAGTGGTTTCATAATCTTCATAACAAAAGAGAGCATTTGCAAGGTAGACAACACACTCAATCGGTTGCTGGGGACATGAAAAAAGAATTGGGTAACCACGTTAGTGTTGGCCTTCACCATGATGAGAACAATGATCAAAAATATGATAAAACTGAACATGAAAGTGGATCTGTCAGTGATTCAATCAATCATCTTGTTTCTATTGTTGCAAGTAAGTTAAGAAAATTATTATACAATTATTGAAAGAATAATAGGCGATTACATTTTTAATCATTGAAAAAAAAAATTGGAGAATAGTGTCTGTTGGTAGATTATTTCAATAGACTGATTTCATATTTTGAATCTATGAAATTTGTAGGTTCGCAATTATATGTTAAAACAAAACTCATGTCATGTTTCACGTTTAAAGTTTATTTTATTTTCAGAAAGAGAGACAGAAATAAAATCCTTAAAATGTCGTTTAGACGAATCCCAGTTATCGCAGAAAGCGTTATGGCAACAATTGTGTTCCCTCACTGAGAGAGAATCAAAATTGAATAAAGATCTTCAAATATTGAAAAAAAAGGAGATGGCAATTGAAAATATAGTATCTGAGTTGTCAAAAGTGTCAAGCTTTATCACTGATATAACCTCACACATATCTGATGTAAATGATGAATTGAGTGAAGAGAACTAAAGAAACAAATATGTATGAAATATGTGATTAATTGTTGATTTTGATTAATAAATTGTTTATATCGATTACTTTTGTCTATATATAGAGCAAAGCATAAAATCACTCTTTACTATAAGTAAATAGTGTCAAACAACAATTAATATAAATTATGAATATAAAATGGTTCATCTCGATTTACACTAGTGTTGGCAGTAAATCACTCATTTCTTGCTTATTACTATTAGCGCCATCTACGTTGCAATAGTAGACTTACTTTTTCTGCTCTGTAACAGTTTAGTCTTTAGGGAACGTACCCAAACTAGGTGACCTATTTTTTACAATTTTTTATCCCCCTCGGTGACCATCCGTAGTATATTCCAAGACCCCATCCCTCCCCCTCTACTTGTCACGTAGTAATTCATAAATATTTTTTTAATCAGTTTCTTGTAGACAGAAAGTTAAAAAAAAAAAATTGGCTCATATTAATACAACGCTCGCGGTGTGACGATAAGAGTGCTTACAGAGTGGGCAAATTTCGATGTTTGTATGGGGTATCTCGGTAACTATACAATAAAATGGAGAGTGCATTTTTGATCTCTTTTTTCGAGTCAAATTTAATGGCGAAAACCAAAATATGAAATCGTCTTTTATTTTGGAGTTATAAACAAAAGTTTGACTTTCAGACAAGTGAGCATATCATGGTTGTTTGTGAAATTACGAGACATTTTTAAGGCACTTTTTTTCTGTATAATCTAGAGGTTTACATCTAATTTTATAAGACATTACAACTATAAGAAAATAATACAAATTACAATAAATGTTGTGAAGAACTGATGTTCTTTATGGTTCATACATAAATTACATACCTATCTTTATAATATTCTAAACTGCCTTATGCATATATATATATATATATATATATATATATATATATATATATATATATATATATATATATAATATAAATATTTGAAATGTAATTCACTTTCAATAAAATTTTGTTTATATGTTTATTTATATTGTTACTGGTTTTCTTATATAATTGTCTTTTATATATCCTCAAAAGAAAAAATCCAGTGGTGCTAAAGTCAGTGTGGTGGCGACCTCACTGGAATATTATTCATCATCCAGTTTTTTCCAAAATTAGTATAAAACAACTCTGAAACGGTACTTATATTATGAGGCGGTAAACCATCATGTAGGAAGAACTGATTTTGTGTCTCAACTAAGGGTGGATTGTCCATGAATTCCTCAATAATTTACTGATTCAAAATTTCGTAGTACCGTTGGTTATTATGATTTTCTTGATATATATGATACCTACGTTAAAACACGACAGCCACGTAAATTTTATACTTTGTGAATTCAGTTTCACATATTCATATTCATAATACAATTCAGAATGTTATAAAGAGATGTAATTTATGTATCAACCACAATGAACATAAGTTTGAACTTTTATTGTAATTTGTATTGTTGTCTTATAAAAAAAATTATGTAAATATCTAATATTTTGGTCTTGGCTTGTTTAATGATTCACAATTAATTAGATTTTCTTTTAATCAGTTGAAAATAGATTTATTAGGTCTTCTTCCTGGATAGCCATTGAAATATATCTCAGATTTAATATCACCACTGTTTTTACGATTAAATCAGTTAGTTGATATTATGATGGAAAGAAATGGACAAGCTATGTCATAGATGTCACCTGTCTACATGGAATAGGTACATAAAAAAACGCAAAAGTTAATGAACTAAAATATTCTTGCTATTAAAACCTTACACATCAAAAGCAACCTGACATATATCGGAAAAAACCCGATCCAACCAAACCACAGCCAACCATTATTCCCATTTGAAAAAATACATTTCTACCACAACTTCACAAACAACCATGATATGCACACTTGTCTTAAAGTGGAAAAATGAAATTTTTGTTTATAACTTTAAAACTAAAGAAGACAGCGAATTTTGAGTTTCGCCAGTGAATTTGTCTCGACAAAAGAGATTGAGTATGCGCCCTCCTTTTTTTTTTTACCTTATATAGTTACTGAGATACTCCATACAAACATCGAAAATTGGCTACCCTGTACATACCTATAATTTACAGCTGAAAAAATATTATCAAGAAGAAAAAACATATGTACCAGAAACTTAATTTACTAAAACAAAAGTATTTTTTTCTTTTATTCACATTTATCTTTTATCTCAATCATGTTCAACGAACACGTTTCCAGAGGACATTGACTACGTGACAAAAACCTAACCCCTACCCCCGCCCCTGTATTTTGAAGAACCCCAACCCCCCTGAACGGGTCACGTAGTTTGGGTATGTTCCCTAATGTTAGGATCAATGAGTGTGTTTCTATTCTTTACAATTCTAAAACAAGAATTTTCATCGACTAATCATTACAAAAGAAATTCAGCGACGCTATAAGGCTTTAATTGTAAGAAATACTGAAGGACACTACTATTGAATTCATTCACATTTTTTTGATTCCTTTGCTCAATGATGAGGAATGACATAGTGCCTTTCATATTTAAAAAGTGGATTCCTTTAGGAGAGTCATTTTATGCGTAATCAACTCAAAATATGCTTTAAAATTGTACAATTCAAGTGATGGTCTATGTAATTAACAGGCAGCGAACAGTAAATTTTTATCATCAGCACTTTTGTCAGCAATATTTGACGTTCATTTTATTTGCTGGTATTAAAAAACCTGTTTTTCACCGGCTTTTAGGAGACTGTATAGGTTGTTCGCTGTCTTCATAATCAAATATGCTCTCCTTTTTGGCTACCCTTTTATTTTTAAAGTCTTTAGGCAGATCATAACTGCTTTTCTCAATAATTTTGTTCAAAACAGAATCACAATCACTAAGTGTGTTTGATTATTCTATTTGATTTTTTAAGCTTTCGATGCATTGAGACTTGAGAATAGCAAATAAATGTTTTCAATTAAACCAGAAAATGTTTTTGATAAACCACAGAAGAATTTGCTACGTCTACTGATAGCAGATTCCAACTATGACAACCGCTAGGTATGAAAAATGTAGAATTTATACTTAATATTCCATATTTGAACCATTGTTATATTCTTGGCCACGACAGTTTTGAATATCTAAACAATGTTTTTCTAGCTCTCACAGTATTGTATTAGTTAAGTATTCTGCTTACGTCTCAGTGACAGCAAGAAATCCAATAAAGTTTTCTTCTATTGTTTGATTGATGTATTACAAGATCTTAAGATATCTGAAATTTGTTCAACTCTGATACCTAGTGCAGTCCAGTAAAAAGAAAAATATATCTTCAAATCACTTCATGCTAATATATATATATATATATATATATATATATATATATATATATATATATATATATATATATATATATATAAGAGGAGGGTAGTCGCTGACTAGTTTAGAGGAAAACTATTTGTAGGGACTGCAGCAATGTAAAATGAAACTCTTTGAAGTTTTTCCAAGCTTTCGGAATTGTTTATTCCATCATCAGGGAGAATCTATCGTGAGGATGATTACATATGTTGTGATAATACGATATAAGAAACATTAAAATTATGCTATTCGTTAAATAATCAGATACATTTTTGAAGTTATAATTAAATTTCTGAACGAAATGACAAATCGGTGTCACTCATTTTTTTATTTTCAAATTGAAGTTTGACATTATTTCGTTACGTTAAATTAATTTAATTTAGTGTTATTTTATATCAAGTGAAAGTAAAAAAGAATAAATTTCACTCAAATGGCTTATATCTGTTTTTTTATTGATGGAACTACCTTTCAACAACTGTTCTTGCAAGAGAATCACATCTTTCAAAAAGATCTTTTTTAGAAATGGCCTTTATTTATCAAGACAAGAATTCCATCAATAAAAAAACAGATATAAGCCATTTGAGTGAAATTTATTCTTTTTTACTTTCACTTGATATAAAATAACACTAAATTAAATTAATTTAACGTAACGAAATAATGTCAAACTTCAATTTGAAAATAAAAAAATGAGTGACACCGATTTGTCATTTCGTTCAGAAATTTAATTATAACTTCAAAAATGTATCTGATTATTTAACGAATAGCATAATTTTAATGTTTCTTATATCGTATTATCACAACATATGTAATCATCCTCACGATAGATTCTCCCTGATGATGGAATAAACAATTCCGAAAGCTTGGAAAAACTTCAAAGAGTTTCATTTTACATTGCTGCAGTCCCTACAAATAGTTTTCCCCTATATATATATATATATATATATATATATATATATATATATATATATATATATATATATATATATATATATAATATCTGCCGGCTGCAGCGCGAGGCCCCTAGGTCGTAGGCGGTCGTCCACGTCTTACGCCGCCACTGTGTAACTATCAAATAAAAATTTTTGGTTGGTATTTCTGGCATTTAGGCACAGGCGAGTCGTTTCAGCCACTTTCTTTTCAGTTTCTAGTTCATGGATATGTGCCATAATGAAAGAAGGTATATTTTACATTTAATTATACCTACCATCATTAATAAAATAATTCTCTCAAGAAATCACTAACAAATATTCGGAAATATGGAATTTTCTTAAATGTGTGGGAGCGGTTGATGGCAAACAAACATATAAGGTTGAAGTTTCCCGCAAACAGCGTATCCTTCTATTATAACTACAAAAGATATTACTCAATGGTTTTTGCAAGTAGTTGTCGATACAAACCTCAAAGTTTTTGCAATCAGTATTGGCTCTTATGGCAGGAAAGAAGATGCAGATATTTATTTAAAAAGCAAAATTGTTAAGAGCTCGGAGAAGCACTGAAAATACATTTTAAATTTAGTTTTTCTTGTATTTTTTTTCACTACTCTAGAAACGACAGACATATTGGTTGTGCGCGCTTGTATTTTATGTAATATCACACGCCAAAAAAAAATGTAGGCGGATCAAAAATATGTTGTCCACTCACTTTCACTTCCAACTGAATATTTAATACGAATGGCGAATCATAATGTCCAAGCCATATAGAAATTCAATAATTTCGAGAAGGCAAATTTAATGACACAAGAGCGGTTCTAAATCTAGATAAGCTGAAACGTGATACATTCGATGATGTGTAAAATACTGAAAGTGCGGATGAGAAATACAACAACCTGAAAGATACGTTGCATTTCCTGAGAAGAGTAATTATGAATTGAAAATGGGGCCCTCTAAACAAAATAATTGGATTTCGCAAGAAGTCATGCACAGGGGACGTGATCTGAAAAATTGTTTTTGGCTTGTGAGAAATATACCAAACCAAGAATGAAAAGAGAAATACAAAAAACAAAAAAACGAAAATAATAAATTTATTCTCGATACAGAACGTAATTACAATAACCGTATTACAGAGAGTGAGAACAAAAAACTATCTGGCAGCTAGTGGTTAACTGCACTCTGACTAAACAAACTATCTGAATCTGTTTTTTTATATCCTTTGCCGATAAGAGTGAAGTTGCAAATATAATTGAAAAAAAAATTGACTATTAATATTGCAAGTGTAATAATTGTTTAACTAGAAATCTGAGATTTTTTTTCTTTATTGAAGCAAGTTCTGAAAGTTTTCAGAATACATATCCCTTAAAAAAATTTAAAAAATTTCATTTTTCTGTTTTTTATTGACAATTTACGTAATTGCAAGATTGAAAACTTCAATTTATCATAACATTATTTTTTTTTCAATTCTTTTATGAAAAACGTTTTCGTTTATAACAATTACTCAAACAAATACTTTTCTTATTCAATATGGTTAAATATTGTTTATATTTGAAGTTTCCTGAATGGGCATGACTTGCGCAAGTCAAATTACCCGTTTTCGGTCGTATTTTTACCACTCTGAAAAAATTATAAGTATTGATCCTCCAGTTCCGGGAGTTGGATTTTCGTTTAGAAAATTTCTTCTTCTTTTTGAATATTTTTTTATATATCAAAAATCTCAAATCGTTTTTGAGATATTTGCAAAAAACCTAACACCTCCTTTCGTCTTTCAGTAAATTGTTAGAGTATAACTCTTCTAATTTTCGAGAGCTACATGCTATTCCGAATTAAATGACACTGCGCTCATATCAAAGAATATTATTCTCGATTTATTACTCTTTCAAACACCTCTGACGCTGATTTAACTTGAGAACAAATTCTTCATCAGTAAAATAAGAAGTCACCCCCATTAGAAAATTTGCAAGAGCAAGGGTAGGTATGACATGAGAGGTAAGCACATGGTGTATAAAAAAGGGGTTTGGACATAAATCCACGAGCTATTTTTGTACTCTGCAGTTCACACAATCTAAATCTTATCCTGAATGCTGCTGAATGTCTCACAGCTACATAATTTTTCAATTTGGTACAAAATATATGGGTATATATATTTTCCTGCATCAACCCACTAGGTCCTGTGCCTAGTTTGACCTAGAAACCACTGAGGGATACAGGATGTGAAAGTAGGGTTGATGCCTTGCGTCCACTGAGTTATCAACTACCTGACGTGCATGATGCACTCATGTATAGTTACGGAGATTATACTCTGATTGGTCTATACCTAGCTAACAAAAAACATTTTGTTGGAAATCAACAAGAATTTGATTTAACACTGCTACGAATGCTCTCTTGAAAACAAGAAGTTTTCTAGAAAGCTGTAAAAGTGATTTGGGATTCGAAAAAATTCTAGTAGAAGCAAGAGAAATCACAGAAGAAGCTAACATTCCCGCATTCGGATTTGTAGCCAGTTCGCTTAACAAAACAGAAAAGATAATTCAGTTATAAAGCGGAAGATGAGCCTATAGGTATATGATAAGAAAGACCAGCTCAAAATCAATTTTTATTTTGCCATGCTAGACACAGTGGCGTATGAGCCAGGATTTTTTTGGGGGGCAGCGACTTTATATATATATATATATATATATATATATATTCATATATATATATATATATATATATACATATATATATATATATATATATATATATATATATATATATATATATATATATATATATATATATATATATATATATATATATGTTCAGAAAGATTTCCGCGGTCGGAAGTATTTGAAAAACTTGGTTCACGGAATGAACCGCGTGAAAGATTTGAAAAATCTCGACGTTTCGGCTCCTTTTGCGAAGCCATCTTCAGGAGAATTAGAAGGGGAATAATTCAGAATCGTGGCCTCAATCTGCCTACTCCACGATTCGAATTAGGAGGAATCGGAAACAATACGATTGCGTGGTCTCAACCTGCCTACTCCACTAACCGTACTGCTACCTGTCTGATTCTCCTGAAGATGGCTTCGCAAAAGGAGCCGAAACGTCGAGATTTTTCAAATCTTTCACGCGGTTCATTCCGTGAACCAAGTTTTTCATATATATATATATATATATACATATATATATATATATATATATATATATATATATACATATATATATATATATATATATACATAATATATATATATATATATATATATATATATATATATATATATATATATATATATATATATATATATATATATATATATATATATATATATATATATATATATACAGGGCGATTCACATTGGATGGCGCATCAGACGTTTCTGGTAATGCGGTGTTGCCACTTCGATTAGAAAGTAGTAGCAACTTGATTTTTCAAATAGAACAGCCTGAATATAATATTATTTTCAGAATCTCCAATAATTTTTCAACAACTTTTCATAATATTTCCCTATACCTATCTGTTACCGTCTTCGAAATAAAAATTATTTTCATTTTTTTTCGTCGGAAAAAACCCCTAAAAAAAAAAGACCTCTAAAAACTCTGATATCTTTGAGCTAAGAAATACTATGATATCGAAATTTCGGCTGAAGTTTGTTGATACTTGGAGGCTTCCTACACTTCAGCCTAATCTTCGTTACTTCTATACTGGATGTTGAAAAATACAGTTATCTCGTTATCCAAATGGAATACCCTGTATATTATTGAAAATTCGGAAAGCTTCCTTTTTATCTAGTTATATCATACCAGTACTTACTATAGTAACTAGTCAAGTTTATAAATGTTTCTTGAACATGGTATCCCCATTGCTAAGCATGTCATGATTACTATTTGATAGTAACGTTGTGACAATGTACTAATAATATCGAGATTATTTTCACTTCAGAAGTTGCTAATACCTTCGAAAACGATGGAACAAAACTGTTCAAACGAAGTTCTTATGAATTTGTTTATCATTTTTGGACAGTGTGATAAAATTATCAGCAGGACATGTAGAAAGTTCAATGAAATGTATCCGAATCTACTGCCAATGAACCTCAAGAAATTTATACGAATTCATAACAATTTCAAAACGTTCAGATCAACTTTAAAAAAGAACCAAGTAACTTGATATGATACAAATAATTATAAAAAAAAAGAACCATTAATATGTGAAATATTTCAAAATATGTTCGAATCGCTGGCCGTTCACTTCCAAGCACTTAAAAATGCAGGTGTTGACTGATTTCGTCGTATCAGGTCTGATTTCATTCGGATCCAAAGCTTTAAAAAATTGGGTGATCCTTTGTAACAATTCGTCTCTCGAACACACGGGTGTTTTGTAAAATTTTTCTTTAAACATTCCCCAAAAATAAAAATCTAATGAATTGAGATCGGGTGAACGGGTGTTTTGTAAACTTTTTCTTTAAACATTCCCCAAAAATAAAAATCTAATGAATTAAGATCGGGTGATCTCACTGGCCAATTGCAACGATCGTCAAAAAGTCTTCAGTTCTGCGCTCGCTTCTCTTCAACAATGTGCAGGAGACCCGTCTACTTGGTACCATAAGTTTCGATATTCTTCGAGTGACGATGTTCTCTACAATATTTTACCGAAATATTCAGGTAGCTTCTGGATGTTAATGACTCGTCGTATATCACGTACCTCAATTTGTTGTCTATTAACACGTAGAAAACAAAATGTTTCTTGATATCCGGCTTCTTTTGTGACGTGAAGATTTTCACTACACCAAAAATGAAAACTTTTTCTATTAAAATCCCTTCTCTTGAAAATTTCGATCCATGAGTCCAAATTATTGAGGGTCCTGAATAGATTCTTTGAACAGATGAATATTTTATACCCAAATCTTCTTCAGCACTTCTTATCGATTACTCGGGAAATGCGTTAAAATATGCTAGGACATTAATTTGGTCTTCGGAAGTTACAGGTCAGGTAAGTTTCTTGGTGCTTTTAAAGTTGATCCAAACGTTTTGAAATTGTTATGAATTCGTATAAATTTCTTTACCATGTTGAAGACACATTTTCACAAATAAGTGCTCATAATTCCGAAACTTGACTAGTTAGGTATAGGTATAATATACATAGATAAAAAGGAAATTCTAGCAGCTTTCCGAATCTTCAATAATATATAGGGTATTCTATTTGAAATAATCAACTTACAGTCACTTTTTCATGCAAACGAAATAACTGTATTTTTTTAACACCCTGTATAGAAGTAACGAAGGTTTGAATTTGAATGATGAAGTGTACGAAGCCTCCAAGTATCATTAAACTTCAGCCGCAATTTCGATATCATAGTATTTCTTAGCTCAAAGATACGAGAGTTGATTTCCGATGAAAAAAAATGAAAATAATTTTTATTTCGAAAAAGGTTACAGAAAGGTATAGGGAAATATTATGAAAAGTTGTTGAAAAATTGTTGGAGATTCTGATAATAATATTATATTCAGGTTATTCTTTACATTGAATTTTCAAAGTGATCCGTTGTATGGTTCGCCAGAAACGTCTAATGTGCCATCCACCGTGAATCACCCTATATATATATATATATATATATATATATATATATATATATATATATATATATATATATATATATATATATATGTATATATATATACCGGGTTTCCACGGAAGGTGGCTCGCCCCTATAACTTTTTTGTTTTCGGAGATAATGAAATGAAATTTACAGGATCTGTTTAATGCATAAAACTGCTATTTTTGACAAGTAACTCAACTTCATGCTACTTCCGGTTTCACCGAAAGTGACATAAACTTTCGATTTTTAAATGGGACACCTGGTATATTTTCAGTTTTTTTGTCTCCTCATGACATTTAGAATCCAACCATAAATCATTTGCTACTTTTTGTAACCGATGTTCAATTTTTTTTTCGAAATAAGTTTTTATTGTAGAGGGCTATTATAGATGCGTTCAAATAAATAATTTCGGTCCTAAAATGGCCCTGTATGCTGTCCAGGGACGTAGATTTGTGGGTGTGGCTTTGTTTCAGTAGTGTTGGTCACGCAACAAACACAACATACAGCAACTGTACAGATACTGCATTACAAGTGCCACCTGAATACAGCACATAAATTGATGTATCAAAACTGCACAGTTTCTGTATTGATAATACTGTGTTTCAAAGAATGCAGTATTTAAAGTACAGTTGCTGTACAGTTTCTGCGCAACAAAAATGAAGGGTCTCATACGCAGCCAGTGGAGTTCAGTAAATATGCAGCAACTGTGAAGCAATATCTGCAAACGCAAAACGGTCCGAATACTTGTACCAGGCACGCGGCATCGCATCGGACTCCAACCTACCCCAAGATGACCCCGTCGTGGAGTAGGTCGGAGTCGTTACTCTTCAGTACGGTACGGTATCTCTACGTTGGACGCCATTTTCCATTTCATTGCTGAGTAAGATTTGTGGTATTGTGGTTGTAAAGATTGTGGAAAGATAACAATTATTGCTCTTTAACATTTTAACTGAACATAAGTAGGTACCTACTTCATTTTATTGTGCGGGACTAAGTGTGTATATAGTGTGTAATTTCCGCTCGAATTTATGGGCGGATTGCAATGATGCAGTCCCAACGAGATGAAATAAGGTACGTGAAAACACTGATATCTTCCTATGTTTTTATAACCTAAAGTAGTGGAATATTTAAAGACATATACAGAGTGATATAGAACTTTTCCAAAAAGCGGAAGAATATGGAATTCAAACCAAAAAGCAAACGGCAATTGAACCGAATATTGAAAAGAAATGTTGAAAATGTCATAAAAATATCTGAAATTGAATCGAAAGTATTGACTAACCATCAGACTATCAATGATAATTCATTACCTTCGACTTCCTTTATTGTTGCACCTAATTTAAGTAATCAGAATAATTTATTATCAACTAATGATTCTTCTGATAGTGACAGTAGTAGTAATGGTGTCTCAAAAAGTGTTAGTTGTATTTATGAAGAAAACGTAAAATGCTTTTTCTTACGTCATATTTCTCCTCTTTTAGTAACCATACGAAGAAACAAGGGCTGCGAAAATGCTACACAGACGGAAGTCGAAACCACCATTAGAATATGGTTGAGAAATACGTATGAGAGAGAAGTGAGGAGCAGCCAAAAGCAAAATACACCTTCAAATGTATAAACCTCCATAGAGAGGGATATTTTGTTTATTATTATCTTTTGTTCATTATTCTTTTTTTTTATATAGGTATATATTTTATTTTTTAAATTCCAATTAATATTCCTGTTTTAGTTGGTTTTTTATAAGTTTATATTTATATTGTATATCCGATTAATTTATGCTTAATATAGAATTTTCTCCAATTAAGCTAACTTTTCATTGGATTATACACCAAAACCGCAAATTATAGGATCAAGATTAATGATTTTTAGTAATTTTCAAAACTTTGACATACGGAATTCCTTAATCAAATTTACAGTTGCTGTACAGTAAAAACTGCGTTTGGTATGCAACCATAGTATAGCATTGCTGCATTTCACATGCAACGAGGCTGAACAGTATTTGTACAGTTACTACAAAACCTCGCTGCATTTGAATTGCAGCAACGCTGCACAATGGCTGTATATGAGCATTCATATACAGCCATTGTGCAGCGCTGCTGCAATTCAAATGCAGTATGTACTGTACAGTAACTGTACAATTCAGCGGGACATATACGGTCCGCTTTGATACAGTTACTGCATTACCATCACTGCAGTGAAGTGCAGCAACGCTGTACAGTTTTTGTACATTGCCTGCGTTTCAGTGTTTGCTGAGTATCATCGAGTAGCCTACTCGATGATTTCAAATGTTATTTTAATCTCAATAAGATTCTTCATTTGAAGAAAGTTCTAAGGTAATGGGATTTCAGGTTTTTATCGAAAGTTTTCTTTCAACCTAATACCTAGAGTGCGGTATCAAATTAATCGTAATAAAATTATCTTTTTTTTAACCCGACGAGCCACCATGTTGCCATTTGAAAAAAAATAGTAATAAAAGTTTTAAAATTAAACTTCACAGAGCTGGAACATTTTGATCAAAAACAGTGAAATTGTACTTTAACATACATTTTAGGACCGGAATTAGTTATTTGAACGCATCCATAGCCCTCTAGAATGAAAATTTATTTCGAAAAAAAAAATAAAAAAAAGGTTACAAAAAGTAACAAATGATACATGGTTGTATTCTAAATGTCATATGGAGAGATAAAAACTGAAAATATACCCGGTGTCCTATTTAAAAATCGAAAGTTTATGTCACTTCCGGTGAAACCGGAAGTTGCATGAAGTTGAATTAATTGTCAAAACATGCAGTTTTATGCATCAAACAGATCCTTTAAACTTTGTTTCATTATCTCTGAAA
>JARQZK010002175.1:1040000-1097500 GCA_030704885.1 Cynegetis impunctata | reverse complement strand
AACAATGACAGCTCATTTCAAAAATCTGACTACGCCACTGGATTTTACTTAAAAAAGTGTATAAAAGACAGTTTCTACTTCTCCTTTGAGTTAAAAGACAGCTGTGATACAGGAGAGGGACCAAAATGCAATATTTTCAACTTCGCCCTGTATCTCAAAGACGAAGCAAGCTATGAAAATTTTGTTTACGGTATCGTGAGATTCACAAAAAAGTAGCCAATGTTCACGAAAACCGCAAATCTCTATCTTTAAAAATAAGGGAGTTACCTCGTAAGGACATCGAAAATAGGACAGCCTGTACTTTGTTCCAAGCTACTACGCGGTTCATAGTTATATGATCTTGCTACTTATTTTTACTTACTGCTTTAGCATCTACTTTGCTCTACGCTACTAGACAGTTTATGATTTTTGTTACATTTAAACTTATTACTGTTTACTACTACTTTACTTTACTTGTACGAAAGTACTACTTGCGTTACTTCTATGCACATTTTGTGCTTGATCCGGTACCGGATTCGAATGTGATACCTGCATAAAGTTCATACAAGGACACGAAATTTGGAGCAGTTGGTGCATCCCCGTTTGACCATCTCCAGGCACCTACACAGGGCAAGTCTCACTTGTAGAGTTTTTCCTATTATTCAATTTTTTTTCTTACATATTTTTCTTGTTATTTTTAGTTACTTTAACTCCAATTTTTACGTTAGATTTACTTCTACTACAGCCCAGCTTCTCAAATAAAAAATACAGTCCACATACAATACAGAGGTTATTGGCTAAATATGGTTTCGCTCTCAGTTTTGGTCCATCATTGATGGTATTATTGGTATTGGTATTGGTAGGTGTGGATGGTGACCGATGCGCTGCGACCTTATTAGTTCTATTGTGCCCCATCTTCTTCTGCTTCTCGATGTGTTCTCGTTTTACAGCAGCCCCTCAAGCCTTAATACCTTCAGGAATTTGAGGATTTTGAGGCATTTCTTCTACAGTCAGCTGTCCCAGTGTGTTCAGTCTTTCATGGTGCACAGCATAGCACTCCATCAGTATATGGTGGGGTGTTTCTGGACGTTCCTTGCAGAATCTGCAGGTGCTGTCCCCCTCTAAACCTAGCTTCCTCAGGTGTTCTTTGAGTCTGCAATGCCCCGTAAGAAATCCTGTGATTGTCTTAAGACTAGTTTTGCTGAGGTTAATCAGTGTCTTCGATCTTGCTCGGTTGAACTTTCCGAGGAGGCCTTTGGCCTGCCTCAGTCCTGGAAGTCTTTGCCAGTATGTTGCTCTCATTGCTTCTTCAGCTTTATTGAGTTCTTCTTGGAAGTAAGATCTTTCAAGTCCGCAGAAAGGCTTTGGCCCGATTAGTGGCGTTGACGTACCCTTTCGTGCTAGGCTGTCTGCTTGTTCATTACCCTTCACTCCGACGTGCCCCGGCACCCAGAGGAAGAACACTTTGTTGTTCCTGCCCAGATCGTTTAGTTTGTCTAGGCATTCACAAACCATCTTTGAGTTGATGTTATAAGAGCTCAATGCTTTGATGGCTGCTTGGCTATCGGAGAGGATCGCAATTTCCTTCTTCCGGTATTTCCCATCGAGGTTGAACTGAATGCACCTTTCTATGGCGTGAATTTCCGCTTGAAAAATACTGGGGAACTGGCTCATGGGTTCTGAGTATTTGGTACGAGGCCCAACGACTCCTGCTCCAGTTCCTTCGGGAGTTTTAGACCCGTCCGTATACCATATTATGGTATTCTTCTCCAGTGCTCGAATGGATTCTATGCTCCATTCCTTCTTGGTGTTTAGTTCCGTTCGAAATAATTTCTTGAAACTAAATTTCCTGGTAATTTCGTCAGTTGGGAGGTCAGTAAGGTGTGCACTTCCGGTAAGGGTTGAGTCCCTTGTACCGTATGCAGCACCTTTGAGTCCAACTTTAGCCAACCTGAGGTTTGCTCCCCAAGCAGTTCTCCTCACCATGATGTGGTGATTAATAGTATTATGTTGTTATCTTCTAATTTTTGTTCTGTTCATTGGTTGTTGAACTTTCTGCATGATCTTGCTACAATTTTGTCTCATTGTCCGTGAATAATGAACAAACTTCATTTGAGTTGTTACTTCCTTCCATCTCAATTATTTTCAAGTTACACTCGTTAAATGTCGTGCAACTATTTTATTATCAACGCAATAACTGTCCAATTTTCATCATGACATATTTCACGGTTACTTAATACGAGCAAGCCAAAATAATCCGATCTTTATAGAAACTTGCTTTTATTTCGGAACCCTTTATATTCAAATATTGGTGCATGAAATAATCAATTTGAATATATTCGAATTTTTTGTCAGAATATTGAATATTATATAGGGTGTTTTATTTGTAAAACTTCTGGTGAAATCATGATTTTTTGAACCCTGTATCTCGCCCAAAAAATTCATTTCCACAGAAACGATGCACAGAACATTAGTAAACGTCTTGGTGAACCAAATATTGCAAACATAGATCTCAAAACGTCAATTGTGATTTCAGAAGCAATTGATTTCACAAGAAAGATCTACTACCATTTCGAAGAGGCATTTATTACTTTTAGGAAATGGATATTCATAAATTCACCCATAAAATCTATGCATCATATCCCTATTTCTATTTGGAATAGGCCAAGCTTTCAAAAGAGCTTTTTCAGGACTACTTTTATTTATTAAACAATTCGCACATGGTGTGCACAAATTATCAAAATATTTACCTAAACCAGGCCAATAAAAATACTATCTAGCCAAACTTTTACATTTTAGTATGCCCATGTGCGATTTATGTATAGGTGTAATAAAACATAATTTCTGGATGTTTATGGAATAACTAAACGATTAATTTACAGTAAACAATCGTTATCTATATTTATTCTTCTTTAATTCGAGAGTATGTCTCAAAATATCAGAAATTCTTTACGGCCATTTTGTAGAAATAAATTTTTTAATTTGGTTAATACATCATCTGTCAAGGTAGCTTCTCTGACAATTTCAAAGTTTATTGGAAAGATTATTTGAAAAATTATTTACAAAGCTCACTTCATCTGCCTTTGAATTTTCTATTTGCAATCTATAAAAACAATCCACGTAGTGAGCTTTCGATTTTACAAAGTGAATATCATACCTTCTGGTAATTTGAAAGTATAACTGACCATCTTCGCAAACGATTCGAAATACGTAATTTTAATAATGATACTTAAAACATTATTTACATATCATAAATTGTGCTGATAAAAAGTAAATATCACTTATAAATAATATTATTAACTATATTCTTAACCATAACTCAAAAATACAAAATTGTTATTACCTGGAGCGCTTTTGTCGGTAGCGCTTACTGGTATGTCGGGGCGCTTATGTCGGCGCGCTTTTGGCGCGAGCGCTTATGTCGGGGTACCGAAAGTATCTGCAGACATTTACCTTTCTAAACTGCACCACACATTGCGATTTTACGAACAGTTCATTAATGCGACGTAACAGATATTTTTTTGAGCCCGGCCCTCTCGGCCAGGATTACAGCTCGCCTTTCTGGCTTTTACTTAAGGAAGGAATGAAACATGTGCCCTTTCCTTTTTTTAGTTAGTTAGTAATATTGGGTTTGTTGTCTTCGAGAGTTGTTAATGGCGTTGGATTATTTGTGATAGTCGATTGACAAATGAAATAAATATCAGTATACTATGCTCAAGTTTATTATGTCCACTCTATTATTTACGGAATAAATCAAATTTAACTGAATGTTGAACATTTTTGATATTTTTTTATCAGTTTTTGTGTGCTTTGAACCTTTATTTTAACTTCTGATCCTCTGATTTACGATTTTTCTCAATATATATTCTTTGTTTCTTTCTGATGAATAGGCAATAGTCAAAAGATTTCTCTATATTTTTAATCTTTTGCTATTTCTAAAAATTTTGTGTTCATCAGATTCATAAGTTTTTACAATTATATATATATATATATATATATATATATATATATATATATATATAAATATATATATATATATATATATATATATATATATATATATATATAGGTATACACAAATAATTCCAAATTGAGATAATTGAAGAATAATAACAATAGAATATATTTTGTTCCTACAAATGGATATTCTTTTCACTTCTTGCATTTATTGATTGAAAGAGCTTTTTTAATATGCTAAAGCAATGATTAATAAAAACAATTTATTATTAGATAAAATACTCCTAACGCACGTAACGGTGAAACTTCACCTTCTTCAGATGCTGCATACGAAACAGATATATATCTCCGATATATTTAAACAAGAAATAAATATATAAAAAATTGTGTACTAAGGGTAGAAGAGTTATTAACCATTGTTTTAATATGCTTATTGATTCACATCAAGTATCGGTCTTATCAATCAAGTTTCTTCAACATTATTTCAAAAAATGTTCCATATGTTCTAATATTATTATGGGATCAAAAATAACAGAAATAACTTATTATATATTTCAACAGGCTACTTTGTAGATCTTACAATACTTATTTGTTGCAAGGTAGGTACGTATTTGATGAAAGCAGATATGATTCAGTTTGAAATAGATCATGAAAACCAATGCATTATTTTCGCATCATTTTCAATGAACACTATCTCTTAAAATTTGATTATTGGATTAAATAATGTCTGTGATGATTTATATTATGTTGTTTATACAATAACGATTATTCTGGAAACAAAAGGAACAATTCAAGAAATCAACTGAAGGAACTGAATGTTATTAAAACGGTACCAATTTTACAAATATGAAATTATTTTTTTATTTATGATGCGGAAATAAAACTTGTGATCAATATTGTGAAAAAACTTTACTTAGTCCGGTCAATTTAGCCTGAAAAATAGGGGCACCCTCGCATAAATTCCCAAGAAGCTGAAAATTTACATGAATGTTAAGGATACCATTATAATGAAATTATAAAAAGTCCTTATCGATCCCATGTATGCAAAAAGTTAAAGTTTGCCAAAAAAAGGTTTTTCGAATTTTTTAGCGAAACGGTTAATTTCAAGATAAAAATTTTTGCTACACTTTTTTCTTAGATTCATTATTTCTAGTTGGGACTGTAATATATAGGTCAAAGAGAATATCAGTAGATGACGATGGTTTTCCCACACGGCGACGTTGTCCTGCGGCTTTTTAAAATATTTTCAGTAGAAACATTGCACATGAATTTGCACCAATTTTTTGTATTTTAAATAGCCACTACATTCATCACCTCTTTTAACACTTGCATCAATCGATGTCTTCATGCCATGATCAACCGTAACAATTTCTCTTGTAGGCAAAGGTTTATTACAAATGAAGCAAAATTGCGTCATTAGAGAATACAGCACAAACTTTAGTGAATAATTAGCAATTACCACGTGTTTTCACTACCAAAGAACTCTGTCAAGTAGACAATTGAGCAGCAGAAAGATATTGGTAAAGCCAGACTAATAGTTTTACTTATATCATGCTTGAGATGTACACAGGCTAGTAGTTATGCAAGTTAAGGGGAATAAAACTTTAGTAAATTTTAAAATTGTTTTTTCTCAGAAATAATGAATCTTATAGTAGAAAAAATGTGGGGACATTTTTTCTAGATAATTGCATGATCTACAATTTTTATGACAGCTATTTTTATCATAAAGCTAACCGTTTGGCTAAAATAAACCTATTTTTGCGAAATTTAACCTTGAATAAAATTTTTTGCACACATGGAATCGATAGGAACTCTTCACAGTTTCATTATAATGACATCCCTAATATTCGCGTGAATTTTCAGCTTCTTGGGAGTGTCTATTTTGACTGGGCTATTATCTCTGGTATATAATGAACTCTACTTTCACTTTCTGTGCTGTCCATTAATTAAATTGCTATAAGTCAACCTTATTTATGAACTGTCATGAAGCGTTCCTTTCAAATTCTTTATTGGACATTACTTAAATATTCATGATTTTCTTCTGAAATAATCAGTCGTTACCTTTGATAACCAAAATTCTGATATTCTTTCTTTACATTAACTTAAACTTGAACTGAAACTATAATCTCTCGATAACAGGGTAAGTATTAAGAGAAGTAACTGAATTTTAAAGAAATTATTGAAAAAAAAGAAACGGTGTAATGGGACACCAGGTAGGAACGAAGTTGCTTCGGATAATATAGAAGGACCACAATTTGCAAAAAAGAAACATGTGCGTCTCGGGACGCTCGACAGAAGTGACAACTTATACTAATCCAAGTTGAAATAATTAATATTGAAATGTGGGGCCAAGAGCTGCAATGAGATTGTAAACGAATAAATGAAAAAAAGCCTGGAGTCACCTTTGGGATTCGAACCCAGTAATACGATACCAGTGTTCAGTAGTCAGACCACTCGGCCGTCAATACAGTGTAGAATAAAGGCGCAAGAGTGTATAAAACGAGAGTGTAACGTATCGTCACGCGTACCAAGCTAGTTAGTCGAGTATGTTAGGTACGCTGGCTAGTATTTGGGAGGTCTCGGGTTCAAACCCCGGGGCCGACTGGTCTGCCATGAGTTTTTCTCAGAGGTTTCCTCATGGTAATGTAAGTCACTGCATGCAAACTTATAAGGCGAATGCTGGGCCAGTATTAATCCTCTGAACCCTACCCACACTTCCTATGTTCCATAAATATCCCTCCTCACCTATCCTTAATGCACTTGTTCATACAAGTGTATCCTCTGATCTGGCTGAAGGAGTTAATCCCAAACTCAAGCTGCCCGCCTCCCTGACACATACTTCAGGGAGGAATGAAACACGTGTGTTTCCTTTTTTTTCCTTTTATCGTCACGCTATATAATTGAATATAAATCTACAATACGTAGTCATTATTTTACGCAACCAATTTGTGAAGCTTTATCTTTTCAATATGCCATTTCTGATTCCTGTCGTAATCTGTTCTTTTATGCATATAAATTATAAAAAATTATTTCGAAGTTTTACATCTGCCAGGCGTCCCGCGACGGCTCATGACGCTTTCGCGTTGCTTGTACATGAATTCATGAGTACTCTGCATTGGCGATTGGCAAGGCGGAGTGGGATCAGAAAGAGAAGGAATGAGAGAATGGAAAGAAAGAGGGAGAAAGAGAAAGGTATTGTGTCGTCACATCCGTAACGGTTTTAGTCTCACATATTTTTCAATTTGGTCGCGCAGCAAAATCCCTATCTCCTCCAAGCCTGCTGTAAGAAACTTCGTTCCAAAAAACTTAATACATACCTGGGATTCAGAAATTGGAATTGTGTTCGTGAAAATAGTCCATATTATGCCTTCATTGCACTTTGGTGTCGTCAAAGAACCGGAGTATCGATAAAAACCAGCTGTATCTCTGGGCAGGTATTCATGAACATGAAAATTTTCTAATCTCTCTTCTTGATCCAAATTTTCCTTCAGTTTATCTACCAGTGAAATCAAAGAAGTAAATTCAATATCATCATCAGGCGATAACTGAAAGATGAAACAGAAAACAGAACAATAGAAATTTGTTAATAAGAAGAATATGAATCGATAGTTCATTATTCTAATTACCTACGTTAACTAATCAAAATTTTAAACAAATTCAAATTCAGATGTTAAATATGTAATTAATAGGTATATCATACCATATCGAATACATACTTATTATACCTACTCATTACAAATTTTATTATACCTATATATATTGAGTTCATCTCAATTCAACTCAAACATCGAGCTAAACTTTTCAGTTTTAAAAATATAAACCACATAATGATAGCTTCTTTATTTTAGAAAACAGCAAGCATTATTGAAGTTATCAGGTAGAAGAAAATGTTCTTATTGAATTGAAAGTTTTTTCGATTTTATAATTCTTCCTACAAGTGTTTCTTGTCAGTTTGGTCGATTAATAAAAATCGCATAATCTGGGTTCGAAATTAATGATTGTAAAAACTTACTGTGAATCAGATAATGTGTACCTTAAAATGTTACAGTTACTTATATAAAATTTATAGTTTCATGTGAAAAACAAAATTTATGTACCATAATATGTGATCATTACTTGGGGAGTATTCTGTAAACTTCTATGCGAATTTTTCTCTGATACATCAAACTTTCTCGATGGTTGGCTGCAGAATCATAGAGCAGAGAATGAATGAAAATACGTTTATTCTCTCTTTCTTGGGGTTAAATTGTTTAATCTGAATAAACGATATGAATATGGGATTCTATGTGGTTCAGCAACCTTCGACAACCCTAATACTTTTTCCTTATATTTGCAATAATAATAGGTAATAATAAAAAAAAAAGAGATAGTCTGTTTCTTCTATGTTTGGGGGGAATTCGTATGCGGCCGGCTTTGATTCTAATTACGTGGCATTCTGTCAAATATCTTCTATCATTCAAACTGACAATAGATGATAAGGTAAACTAAAGAAAACCATATAGTCCGGGAGCCCACTGTCCGAAAGTCTACGTCATAAAACATCCGGTTCATTCCTAATTTATTTGAAAGGATATATACCAAAGAATATTAAACCGTTGGTCTGCCTAAGCTCATCCTGGCGGGTCATAGTTAATAAACGTAATTTATTTGGCAAAAACTGGTCACCTACGTAACAAAACATCCGGCTGAAATTTAAACACACTATAGATAAATATCAGTTATCTGAAACTGTCTTGGTCTGCCAAGATTCACCCTGGCGGAAGTGCTCGGCAGACCACCTTAAAGCGGTGACAACTACTGTCAAATTGGTTTGATAAAAAACTGAAACTACAATAATGTTAGAACTTTTTTTAAATAAAGAATCTCATTGAGATTAAAACAAACAGTAACAAATGAAACACGGTTGTATTCTGAATGTCATATGGAGATAAAAACTGAAAATATACCCCACTGTCCCATCTAAAAATCGAAAGTTTGTGTAACTTCCGGCGAATCCTGAATTTGCATGAAATTGAGCCACCTTCCCTGGACACCCGGTATTTACAGGGGGGAAATGCTTGTTCCCATACAAAAATATCTAATAAATGTACTTATATCTATTATATTTGATTTGAATCCTTGAAATGTTTAACTGACAACAACAAACAGTGAACAATGAATATAACTATTTTGCTATCACACTGTGTTTGAGGAAAACATAGATTGTATTGACGTTTACAAATTAGGCAAACAACGTATGCACATTTATAATCGAGAAAATCAAATAATGTTCAAAATGTGAATTGAGTTTGAGAGATCAATTGAACTTACATCGAAGAGAACTGAGAAGACAGCAACTCCCTTATCGTGCTGTACAGCATAAGATAGGTTTCCTAGGGATTTTCTGTAATGCACTAAATGTAGTTCTAGGGGATATCTACAATAAAAAAGGAATGAAATTATCAAACGTACATAGATCAATGAGAATCAAAATTTTTATGAAGTTTATATATATATATATATATATATATATATATATATATATATATATATATAGATATATATATATATATATATATATATATATATATATATATATATATATATATATATATATAGTATATATATATATATATATATATATATATATATATATATATATATATAGTATATATATATATATATATATGTATATATATATATATATATATATATATATATATATATATTATATTACATAAAGTGAATAAGGAAAATTTTTTAATAATTCAATAATTATTAACAACTTTCCAAGGGAGCTGGTTATACGTATTCCGCAAAGCAAAATATGCATTCACAATCCAACGGTGAATTATAGAAGTCGTCAAGTCACCCCAACTCAAAATCTGTACACAGCTGTTTCGATCTTATTAGATCTCATCAGTGCAGCTTATTTCACTCGAAGTGAATTTAAAAAATTTTAATTGTTCCCCAATACAAATCGTGGTCGGTAACACTGTCTTGATAACAGACATTACATAAAGTGAACAAGGAAAATTTTTTAATAATTTAAAAATTATCAAACAACTATCCAAGAGAGCTGGTTATACGTATTCCGCAACGCAAAATCTGCATTCACAAATATGTATTTACAACGCAACTTTTGCTGCGGAATACGTATAACCAGCTCTCTTGGAAAGTTGTTTGATAATTTTTTTAAATTACTGAAGAATTTTCCTTGTTCACTTGATGTGATCTCATATACACCTGAGGCACCTCCCTCATATTACTATAGTAATGTCTCTATGTGAAATTTAGTCCATTTTATTATTCGAACGAGTATGTTTGTTGGAAATGATTTAAATTTTGACTAGATTTTTGGAGCAAATTGGATATTTCACTCTGTATCTTTGTCCACAGTAACTATCAGTATGGTTTTATGACCGGAAATAATCGATTGAATCAATAAATGCTAAACAATTGAGTCATACGAATCTATCAGTTGACGAGCACTTCATCGTAGTGTTACCTTAAAGGGTAGTCCTAATTTACATATGTATTGAACAAAAATAAAAACCGAATGACGATTGTTCACGGACATTTTCTAAAATAAAAATGATTTTTTTTTGTTTTTTTCGTAGGTGGCTGTGATTTCAAATCTTTACTGTTTTCAAATTTAAACAACTTTTCTAAATAAACTTTTTTGATAATGTCGAAAATAAGAGTAGTTTACTCTTGAGATTGAATTCTCGTCACTTGGTGAAACATCAAAAAAAATAAAGTATAAACTTTAAAATAAAAACACTTGGCTTATGTTTCACAATATAAAAAATATTCAGATACTGTATTTAGCAGTAACGAAAAGTCGACATGTTTCGAGTTATGAACAGTCTTGATAATGAGTTCA
This sequence comes from Cynegetis impunctata, assembly GCA_030704885.1. Lineage (NCBI taxonomy): Eukaryota > Metazoa > Arthropoda > Insecta > Coleoptera > Coccinellidae > Cynegetis > Cynegetis impunctata. The sequence goes on along the minus strand of JARQZK010002175.1, from coordinate 1,086,699 downwards.
TAACTCGAAACATGTCGACTTTTCGTTACTGCTAAATACAGTATCTAAATATTTTTTATATTGTGAAACATAAGTCAAGTGTTTTTATTTTAAAGTTTATACTTTATAGTTTACTCTTGATAAAAATTTCTATTTATGGTTCTTTCCTGTAACCAGTTCAGAATTTTGACAAATCAAATACAATTTTTATCAAGAATAAAATGTCTGGCAGACACTTGCAATCGCAAGAATGTTCTGGCTTTTTACATATGATTTTTAAATGATTGAAAGAAGTTCCCCTCAAAATTTAAGCCTTGTGAGAGCATGTTATGAATTACCTTCCCGTTGACAATCTTCTGGCACATACTCGCAACCACCAAATACGACAAATAAATGTTCTTAACTGATTAATATACAAATGCTACATATTTACATATAATTTATACCTACATTTTCCGACAATCACTAACAAATAAGTATTGCACTTAGGTAACTCATTTGTGAGTGAGTAGTGAGGAACAGATTTGTGCCTGAAATCATTCAAAAAACGTTTCCTCAAAATCTGCCTTTTCCATTTTTTGACACCCCCTTCAAAATCGATTCTATGAATTTTTGAGAATTAGTGGTTAAACGGTATCAAGCACGAAACATGAGCCTAACATAATAATATCCCCTTTTGGAGATAACTAATAATATTTGGGATTGTTGTATCTCTTCAAGAATTAAACCTACAGAACTTGGGTTGATGTCCACATAATAATAATAATAATAACAACTTTATTCATCCTTTCAGACAAGATACACTTGTATAGGACACGTTTACAAAAAAGACAACAAAGATTAAAAAAAAGAGAAGTAATATAACATCTAATAACAAGATACTTAAAGGCTAATTTCTCGACTAACAAAAACTTAACTTCTCTTTTGAATCTTCTGTACTCCAAAACCTTCAACCTATCGGGCAGATGGTTAAAAAATTTGATGCCATAATACATAGGTGACTGCTGAAATTTAGAAGTTCGGTGTTTTGGAATACAGAGAGTTTCTCTATGCCTTGTTTCATAATCATGAAACTCAGAACACTTACTCAGTGATAAAACATTTTTACGAGTGTACAAAAGACATCCAAGAATATAAATACAAGGGAAACACAGTATTTTGTTCTTTATAAAAAAGGGTTTACAGGTCTCCCTAGGTTTCAAGTTAAAAATCAAACGTATTATTTTCTTCTGGGCAATGAATACTGAATTGCTAAATGAGGAATCACCCCAAAATATAACGTTATAGTTGAGGTGACTGTATGCAAGTGAATAATACGAATTTATTAGAGAATCCTGTGGTAATATAAGTTTTATGCGTCTCAAAGCGTAAAATGCGCTACTCAGTTTTCTGCAAACGTGATCAGCGTGATCCCTCCACTTTAAATATTTATGAATATGTAATCCAAGGAACTTGACACACTGAGAAGGCCTCAGCTCACCGAACTGAAGATTTTGGATTAATTGGGTATCTGAATCCCTCATCTGAAAGTGGACAAGTTCAATCTTGCTTGCATTTAATATAAGGGAGTTCCTGAAACACCAATCCGTGAAGTACCCGACTAGTGATTCACAACCTGCCCTGAGTTCGTCAAAAGTTTGTGCAGAATTAATGAACGAAGTATCATCCGCAAACAATACAATATTTAGCAAATTGAAGAAATGGTTCATGATATAGTCAGGCAAGTCATTTATAAAAATAATAAATAAAAGTGGTCCCAGGACTGAACCCTGAGGCACGCCCATTTCTACAGGGTATCTAGCTGAGCTATGTTGCCCCACCCGCGCAATCAACCATCGATTGGTCAAAAAGCTTCGTATCCACTCAAGTAAAACACCTCTGAAACCTAGATCGAACAATTTATCCAGTATAAAGTTGAAGTTCAAGCAATCAAATGCACGAGATTGGTCAAAATACTACCCAGCCACAAAAATCCCATCATCTAAACAATCATACACAAATAATAATAATAATAATATGAAAAGATGTTAGTGAAATGATATAATATTTTCCTGAAGAAAAATCTGATCAACTCATATCAAAATATATAAAATATTGGATCATTCAGCAATGTAATATTTTTGTTTGATATTTAACTGTTCTCAGACGATACTGAAATATAAAAAACACTTAATATTTCTGAAAAGTTGTTCTAGTATTAATTTTATTGAGTTCTGCCATACTTTCAAGACCTGACTGTAGAGCAGTATTTCAAATATAAATAGGTTGCAGTGAGTATTATTCAAATATTTCTTGTGAATAATAGTATATTATTCAACGAGCACAAAATGATTGCTATTTTTCACGAGGGTGAAGTTTGCGACACGGGCCGCAGGTGAGTGTCGCAATTCACCCGAGTGAAAAATTGTAATTTTGCGCGAGTAGAATACTATACTTTGTCCACGACTTCCTCGAAAAAATTAGTAATAATCTGCATTTTCAACAATAAAAATAGTTATCAAAAGCGTTGACATAACATTTTCTGTGTTCACTGAAAACTTCATACTCACGTAAACGTCAACTATTATTTCACTTGACATCGATTCCTTGCCTTTCTTTCACTCTGATGAAAATGAAATAAACAATTTTCTTTCATTTATTTATATTAATATTAACAGATTAATTATTGAAAATAAACGAAGCCATTGAATTTATAGTTATCTTAGTTACATAAAACCTAAAGATCTAATAACAATACTATCCTAACAATGTGAATGATAGTCTCAAGTTTGGACATACGTATTTCTAGTGTGACGTCATACAGTGTATAATAAACCATTATACACTAGTGATTAATACGTATAATTGTACTTCAGGAAGCACACGTATAATGAATGATTTATAGTACAGTCGTGGACAAAAACTATTAATAATCTACTAATATGTAGGTTACTTCCTGCAGAAATAAACATCAAGCATAATCAAAATGCCCAGTTATTTTTTGGATTTACTAAATTCCATTTGGATGAGGTAATATCACTAACTTGCAGGACTTGAATATCACATCAAGTTGGCTATTTAATTAACAATGTGTACAAGTTGAGGCCAAAAACGCTCTATCCATTCAAAATATTTTCTACGCCGCTTATATAGAAAAGTAGCCTCAACTTTGAAATTTCAAATAGCACTGTGTATATTATTGCATTTTTGGATGCGTTCATGTTATCCAAATATTCTTGTATTATATATTCTCAGATTTGTAGCGAATTCCGAGAAATTAATCAAATTCCTTGTTTTTTGTGTTGAAGACATAGTTCCAATTAAATGTTTACCTACTACTGGGTTATTTTAATTCGTAGAAAGCTAATATTCTAGAAGTAGTTTACCAATATCTTGTGCAATAGCTCTGTTTAAAGAAATTTGTTCTTCGTTGTACAGGGACTTTCAGAAATTGTGATTTTACCGGTAGATACAAAATGGTGTAAAGCAACTAAGATTGAATATATACCCCACGTCAACTATGAATGAAGAAACTTGAAGTCATTTTGGTCAATAATATGGAAAAGATTAACATTGCGACGATTGTCCTGTTTTTCATATTGGACAAAAACGAAGAAATATAAACATTCGTGTTGATGAACACAAAAAGTAAATTTTAAAAAACAAAAAGCTCTATCGCAGCGAGCTGCATTAGAGAAGCAGGTTTTCAAAACGTATCCAGTTTAAAAAATCTATTAATTCAATTATGATTTTTGTTCCAAATCCAAAAAACAAAAACTGCGCCCTCTATCGTGTGAACAATATGTATTTCCTCCCCGGGGGTCAACCCCCCAATCAATTTATATTAAAATGAATACCATCCAAGATATCATACGAAACTACCTACATACAAAGTTTCAACCCTATTGTTCCAAAATTGCGCCTTCTATTGTGTGAAAAAGATTTATTTCCTCTCCTGGGGGGTCAACCCCCCATTCAATTCCTACCAAAACTAATCCCATCCAAAATATCATACGAAACTACCTACTCACCAGCTTTCAATTTCATTGCTCCAAAACTATGCCCCTTATCATGTAAACAGTATTTATTTCTTCCTCCAGGGGGTGAATCCCCCACCAATTTGAACCAAAACCAATCCCATCCAAGATATCTTTCGAAAATACCTGCTTACAAACTTTCAACCCTATTACTCCAAAATTGCGAGCTTTATCGTGTGAACAAGATTTATTTCCTCCACCAGGGGGTCAATCCCCCATTTAATTTTAACCAAAACCAATCCCATCCAAGATATCATACAAAACTATCTATTTACAAAATTTCAACCCTATTGCTTCAGAATTGCGCCTTTTATCGTGAAAGCTAGATTTATTTCTTTCCCCACAGGGTCAACCCCCCATTTAATTCTAACCAAAACCAATCCCATCCAAGATATCATACGAAACTAGTTAATTAAAAACTTTCAACCCTACTGCTTCAGAATTGCGCCCTTTTTCGTGTAAACAACGCTAAAATACGTAAGCTTATACATACATATGAACATATATACAGTGTGGAAAAAAAGTATGGACTTACCCTGATAATATGGTAGCCTTCAGGTTTTATGGAAAATGCTTGAACAGGTCGATTCAGTTTTTCTGTTTCCTACATTTTGAACAAATTATTTTGTTTTTTTAATGACATCTGTCAAAATTATGACGTCATCGACATTTTTTTTAAATGACAGTATATAGCATGCGATACATCATTTGAAAGCTCTTGATTCACTCAGTATGTTCCTAGGTTTTTATGCGATTTTGTAGCTTCGTTTCAAAATGGCGGCGGTAAAATTGTGAAAATTATTTTTAATTGACTCTCAGTAAAAGAATAACTCTTTCTCGATTTATCAGAAAAAAACAATCAATGATTATACTCAGACAGGCTATCATTCAATTCCGTTCCTTAAATTAAGTTTCTTGGCCTGAGCTTGTTTTTTAATTCCATGGAAATCGAAATTCGATATTTCAATGGCATCACAATAGAAGTTTTGGACTGCCGCCATTTTGAAACGGAGCTGCAGAATCGCATAAAAATTTAGGAACATACTAAGTAAAGCACGAGCTTTCAAACTATGTATCACATGCTATATACTGTCATTTGAGAAAAATGTCGATGACGTCATATTTTTGACAGATGTCATTAAAAGAACGAAATAATTTGGTGCAAATGTAGGAAACAGAAAAACTAAATCGACCTGTTCGAGCGTTTTCCATAAAACCTGAAGGCTACCAAATTATTAGGGTAAGTCCATACTTTTTTTCCGCACTGTATATATAAATATATATTGAGATATAAGAACTTGAGTTTTTGGTGCCAAGCATCATAAAAAGTCATGAAACGAAAAACTATCTTGGTCCTAGGACCAACTTTGCTAATCGCACCCATTTGAATAAGCAGGTTTTCAAAGTGAAAACCTCCTAAAAAACAACTGGCTTCTCAGAATATTGTTTCGTATTTAATCATATTGCGTATTTTAGCAAAACGCAATTGTTGCATTCACGTAATAATGGAAAGCGCCCTGACGTCCTCGAAACTGTCGAAATAAAATTCTGCTACAAAAGTAAATAACCAATTGTAGACGAACAAATTGATTTTCAGGTATCACCTTTACTATTGTCTGTCTTATAAAAGTAGATTGTAATTTCCAATGATAAATAATTTTCCTTTACTTAAATAGTTTGGTATCCGAAATAAAAGCAAGTTTCTATAGAAATCGTATTATTTTGGCTTACTTGTATTAGGAAGTCATAAAAAACTATTGAAGCAGTCAAGAATTCTTACTATCAGCACTAATGAATCATTAATATTTATTTATTCAATGATATATTTATGATTTCCTTTCCGGATTATGTGCATAAATAAACCAAATTGTCATAAGGTTTTAAGTTATTCTTTTTGAAGCGTTGCAAGTAACTACAAAATGCTTGTAATATCTTTCTTCAAATTATAGTTTTCAAAAGGAGTTTCTGAATGAGAAGAAACAAAATTAATGTTATTTTGAAATACTGATGAAGTGGAAATTTATTTTTTAGATTTGACCCCTAATTAATTTATATTGTTTATTTCATCTGAAGTTACAGGCTTCGGTAAATAATGTTCCGCTCTCGGTTTGGATCCATAATTAATGAAATAAATTTGTAATCCTACAAACTTTCTTTTGTTACTTCGTTGCATATAAGGATATATTTCGTTGCATCTTCTTGCTATAATTTAGTCATATTGTTCAAGAATAGTAAAGAATTTCATTAAAACTTCATTTGAATAGCGACTTCCTCACATTTCGATTCTTCTCAAAAAACACTTTGTAATTAACGCGCAAACGCTATCAACATATTGATAGTCAAACTTTCGTAATGATTGTTTCATAACAATGTGCTGTGCCTTATACAAAAACGCCATTATAATAATATTTCATAGAAACTTGCTTTTATTTAGGTAAGCTAACTATTGAGATATAGGAACATGACATATCATTGAATGGGATTTTTATTGCCTTCCAGAAAATTTTATAATATGGACAGTCTTTTATTTAAAAAGATGCATTTACTATTAAAATCTCCCTCTTGAAGGATTCTGTACAACCCAGATATAAAAATTCACAAGACAATGATGAACTACCTCTGCAATTTTAGCGCTCTACGAATTCGAATACTACAAAAAAAACTAACATTTAATTGCAGCAATGTTTTGAAGACAAAATACGAAATTTAATTATTTTCTTATAAATTACCAAATATCTCTATTGGAAAGAGATATATGGAAATATTCGTGAAGCAATAGCACAGCAAAAAAAAATGGAATAATATATAGGGAGTCCTTTATGAAATATCTTAATGAAATTTACGACTAGCGCTCTCGTGAGTATGTCCAGAGTTTTTGAACACTGTTTGTTCAGTTGCCACTGCTGCAGTGTAGACATTTTTATGTCAGGAAGTATTTGTTCTCTTGACGGAATTTTGCATTTTCGGTTACCAATATTTTTGGCGGAGAGCGCTATGGGTTGCTATCCATATAGTAGTTCAGCCACGATTTGTATCGAGGATGCAAAAAAAAGGATTATATATATATATATATATATATATATATATATATATATATATATATATATATATATTATTATTATTATTATTACAAAAATGAGAGTTGAGGTTAACCTATAAACTCAAAAATATAAACATAAAATTGAAACTAAAAAAGAATTCGAGAAGTGACACAAACATATAAACTGAGTAACAAATCGAATGAGCTGAAATTGAAATTAAATTTATTTACGATGAAGTTCAGACCATCTATCCAGAGAGCTCTTGAATACCTGGTAGGTTGAAGAACTAGTTGTTGGAGACTGCTATTGGTCATCAGTTCAGCATATGGGAACGATGGCGCGTTTGGTGAGGGTTGCTGAATAACAGGCCATTGAAGATCGGGACAATTGAAATCTCCAGCTATGAACAAGTTGTTATATTTCTCGGAGCTCTCGGACAGGAAAGCTGTCAATTGAGTATCTTCAGAGCAAGGACGAGGTCGATAAATGCATCCAATGAAAAGTGTAAAATTCTGTCCTTGAACGATGAGGTGATATCCTGGCTCAAGTAAATACATACTCCCCTGTACCCAGGAGTGCTGGTACTAGCAACTCGGTGAAGAGTGTAATTAGTTATGTCGAATGCGCCGTTTGGAATCGATGGATGGAGCCAGGATTCTGTTATCAGTATAATGAAAGGTTTCTGTAGTTGAATAATGGACAATAGTTCAGAAAATTTGGATGAAAGTGATTGTATATTCGTGTAAAGCAACGGCCAAACCAAGAGATTATTCAGTTTTTGATGATAACGCTGGAGGAGGTGAAGAAGGAACTATACTTGGGATACCCTGTATATATTTTATAGTTAGGTTGGATTCACCTGCTTGTTGACGGCGCCTCAACTCGGCACGAAGAGAATTAAGGGCAGATACTTGCTTTTTTGTTTTATCATCATAAATTACTACGTGACGGAACACAGGATGAGCCTTCAGTTTAGATTTATTTTTCAAAATAGCCGAAACATAATCAGGAGACGGAAATGTAGCTCTAATCCAGCCTGGTTTACTATTATTTTTGGATGGTAATCGAGTTGAACCGATGAGAGTGGAACTAGCACCCTGCTGAATGTGCTCCACAATATCACGAACACTGGTAGTGTCCAGCGATGCGTCAGCATTCTCAGGGATATTACATAAAATGAGGTTGTGAGATTTCCCCACACGATTCAGAATTTCCGTCATGTCAACGTGGTCTGAAAGATTACAAGAAGTCGAGGAAACAGTATCTAGTTTCGAAGAAATGGTGGCAACCTTCTCGCCCAGTGCCGAGGTGGCCTGATATACACTTGCAATTTCCGACTGACATTCATCTATCGCGCTCTGATGCTTAGTGAGTAGAACACTATGTTCCTTTATTGTTGCAGTACAATTTGCCAATTGGCTGAAGAGGTCGTCTTGGCGTTTTTCGATACGTTCAACACTAGCAGCTACCCTTTGAATATTATCTAGAAGAGTGTTGAAATGTTGTGATGTAAAAGGCGTGCTACTATCCTGAGACTGAGAATGTTGAGCTGGATGCGAAGAAGAAAGCCCAGAACTGGAAGAATTACTACGGAGTCTCCTCTCCTGAGAACTACAAAAAAGGCATACCCATTTGTCGGCATCTTCAGAAAATTCAACTCCGCCAACTGAGAGCCCAACGCATTCAGCATGAAAATGTTTTTGGCATTTTGCACAAGCAATAGATAGTTGAGATGTCCCTATCTGTTTTCTGCAGGTAGTACAGCTACGTGGCATTATGTGGGATAATAAGGGTGAAGGAATAGGGATGACAGTTAGACTCTTCACTTCAGTGGGCCGTTAAAGAAGACTTATCACAGATGGAAGGCCACGGTTGATAGGAATATATGTAGGGAAGTAAAAGGGAATGCGCGAGAGTTCCGAGATCAGAGAAGGAAAGCCGTCACCTGTACCCTCCACAACCGCATATATATATATATATTATATATATATATATATATATATATATATATATATATATATATATATATATATATATATATATATATATATATATATATAAGGTACCTGAGACAAATAAGGCCCAGCAGGTAATAAGGCCCACTTTCCAGAAAACTACAACTGAAAACAAACTCAACTTATATTATCCATAAATCTGTTTGGATATAGTTCCAAGTAAATTTACCTAGATAGCGAGCGGTCCACACGCTTTCACTCGAGGAGAAAACAGCCACTTTTTGAACATCCCGCGCAAAGTCTTATGTTTTACAAAAATTTTCACAAAATGAAGTCGTTCTCCATGACATAATTTCAACTGGACGAGTGGTGGTTTGATTCTATTGGTGAGTTGCATATTTTAAGAGTTGATATTTAACAAAAATTTCAAAATTTTTCATTTGCTTTTTTTGTAAAAGTGACCTAACCTTAAATAGTGCACGTCAGAAATAAGGCCCACGTGAACTTTAAGATTGGCCTTATTTTTGACCAGTGGGGCCTTATTTCTGACCATAAAAATGGCAAAAGTTCTTTCTATTCCAGAGAAAATGGGAAAAATTTGTCGCAACATTAGAGCTCAGTGATCTGAAGAGTCTTCAAATTTGGCTTTAAATGCACTAAGGATCGGTCGGATTAGCCAACGTGAAGCTGTTGATAGATTTAGAATTCCTAGACAAACGCTTCGAAATCATTTGCGAAGTGGGACATTTCTAAGAAAGTTGGGGAGATCCTCAATTTTAAAGACGGAACAAGAAAAAGATTTAGTCAATGTTCGCTGGCTGTGCTTTAACAACGAATTAGGAAAAGAAAGAGAGAAAAGCAAAAGTTGAATAACTCGTTTCATGAATTGGTGGAAACATCAGACTAAGTAAAAGAGAAAAATGGCAAAGCTCCAAGGCGTAGGCTTTAAATTATAAAGCTGAGGGGGTTAGAAATAGTTTGTTTCAGCAAACTGAACAGCAACAACTAAGTACCAGCACTTGCAGTTCTACTTCTTAATGCACGGTGAATAAAGGTAATTTTTTATGGTACTGTCCACTATGCCAGGAATTCCGTGAAAAAGATATGAGGCGCAGTGCCTTAATTGCAACACATGGGCCCACGAAGAATGTTTAGGGTATTCACCTTCTGATAATGACGACTATATTTGCATCGCATGTGATGCCTAACAATTGTTTGAGTACCTACCAGAACTTTATTTTGAGTTAAAACTCTGTCAATACATTATTCAAATGCTTTTCTGTTTAGTTTGTAGACTTTTATTACATTTATATGATACGGGCCTTATTACTATCATTGGCTGAAATAAGGCCCATTTACATGGTTTTTAGAATCTATGATTTTTATTATATTACGTTTTCTTTAACTTGTTTTAGTTAATGTTTTAATTAGTATATAATATGAGTTTTTTATTCAATATATTTTCATTCTCCTGTGGATATCGTTTTTACTAAAAAAAAATGTTTTGCCTTAGGTGGGCCTTATTTGTCTCAGGTACCTTATATAAATATATATATATATATATATATATATATATATATATATATATATATATATATATATATATATATATATATATATATATATATATATATAAATCAGGGTGTCCCGTAAATAACACGCCAGAGTGACACTGGAGGTAGATTGGCTTCAATCAGATAACATCAACATGACCTTAGTGAAAGTTTTCTGGTTTTCGAGATATTACCACTCTTATGTTTTTTTGAAAAATCTATGCTTTTTGGTCATTTTCTCGCCTGTTTTGGATATGAATAAGTTCTTACTTATGGTTTTTTTCTTGTACTTTCATTAATAGTTGGTTGAGACAATCGACCCATAATTTTATTAAAAACTAGCTCGCTAACCTCAAAAAGTTGATTCAATTTAATTTAAATCCGAAAACCTTAACTAAAATTTGACTATTTACTGTGAAGAAATGTTGCACAGGACTGAATGAGCAAATGATCTTAAAAACTAGCCTATTTAATGCTCTTTTAAATATGGTATAACATTTGTGATTTTTTTTTCAAAAGTCTAAAAATTCCAATTTTTGTCATTGAAGTCGTGCTACTTGCGAAATACTTCAAATAAAAAATAATACTTAATGAAAGATGCAGACGTCTTTTGTCGGCAAATTACAATGTGGCAGTTGTAGAAAATAACTGAAACTGCTATTCATTACTCTTTTTCATTCATTGTTGTAGGTAGGTGTCCAAATAATGAACAGAACATAAGGTCGTATTAATTATTTCAATAGATTATTACATCATTAAAAGTACCTAAATAAGGAAATTTGATCCGAAATTTGAATCATTATTTTCACAATAGATTTACGAAATGTCTACCACCGACTCTTAAACACAACCTACATCTTCTCAAAAATTGTCCTTTCAAACGCCTTAAACTCAAATCAGATACTTCACGTGCTGCTTGATTGATTCGTTGACGCAATTCATTTGCCGATCGAATTGGTTTTCCACAGACCTTACCTTCTAAACATCCCCAATGAAAAAAATTGAGAGGATTGTGGTCTGGGGAGCGCGGGGGCCACGCAATTGGTCCTAGCCGGCCAATCCATCTTCTTGGGAATGTTTGATCAATATGCGCCCTTACTTCACGAGCATAGTGTGCAGGGCACTCATCAAATGAAGGATTCGAGTTCAAGGCGTTCAAAAGTACAATTTTTGAAAAGATGCAATGTGTTTAAAAGTCCGTGGTGAACATTCGAAAAATCTATTGTGGAAATAATGATTCAAATTTCAGATCAAAATTCTTCATTAGCTTCTAACAATGTAAAAATTTATTGAAATAATTAGAACGACTTTATGTTCTGTTCATTATTTGGACGCCTACCTAGAACAATGAATAAAAAAGAGTAATGAATAGCGGTTTCAGATATTTTCTACAACAACTACCACGTTGTAATTTTATTACTTTGTATTTCACAAGTAGCACGATTTCAATGATATTAATTGGAGATTTTAGACTTTTGAAAAAGAAAAATCACAAATGTTATATACTATTCGAAAGAGCAATAGATAGGCTAGTTTTTAAAATCATTTGCTGACTCAGTCCGGTACAATATTTTTTCACAGTAAATAGTTAAACTTTAGTTAAGGCTTTCGGATTTAAATTCAATTGAAATTAATTTAATGAATCTATTATCTAAACTCACTATTGGTGAAAGCAAAAGAAAAAAAACAAAAGTTAGACGTTATTTATATTCAAAAGAAGCGAGAAATTGACCAAAAAGTATAGATTTTTCAAAAAACATAAGAGTGGCAATATCTTGAAAACCAGAAAACTTTTACTGGGGTCATGTTGATGTTATCTGATATACCTGAAGCCAATCTACCTCCAGTGTCACTCTGGCGTGTTATTTACGGGACACCCTATATATATATATATATATATATATATATATATATATATATATATATTATATATATAATATATATATATTTATATATATATATATATATATATATATATATATATATATATATATATACATATATATATATATATATATATATATATATATATATATATATATATATATATATATATATATATATATATATATATATAATATATATATATATATATATATATATATATAATATATATATATATATATATATATATATATATATATATATATAAACTAGCTCCCTTGTTTCATAAGTTTTAAATTATTGAAGAATTTTCCTCGTTCACTTTATTATGAAATTGACTATGGGTACTAGTATATTTATTATGAATTGATGGTAGTCCGGTCAAGTTAACCTGAAGAAAAGGGGTTCTTACCCTTGTATAAATTCCCAAGAAGCTCAAAATTTACATGAACGTAAAAAAAATTCAGGTCACAGTTCGCAAAAATGGGTTTGTTGGAATTTTTAGCGAAAAGGCCACTTTTATGATAAAAATAGCTCAGAAAAAATTGTAGATAATGCAGATTGCTACTAAAATTGCAGATCATGCAGATATCTACAACAATTGTTTTCACACTTTTTCCATTATTTTTGAGTAAAAAGGATAAAATTTACTAAATTTGTATTGCACACGTTTCCAAACTATCTATGAGGTAGTGTACTTGACCCGTTTTTTTAACATGGTTTACTCCACGGACTATTTTATTTTATCCTAGTAGAATGAAAGGTCTTCTCATTCAATTATATACTGAAAGAAGAAAACGAATTCCGTGAGTAATTATGGTTTATAGAGTAGAGTTTTGTGTTTACAAAATCTTTTGTAATGAATGCCCATCATTTTATATCGGACAAACAGGCAGAAAAATCAACACTCGCGTAGAAGAACATAAAAAGTCAATTTTGTTTAACAAAAACACCACTGGTTTCTCAGATCATTGTATAAAATTTAACCATTTCATCGACTTCGAGAAAACGATATGCCTCCACCCAGGTAAAAAGGGCAAACGTCTTGACCTGTTGGAAATTTTAGAAATTAGTAGTGCCATTAAGAGGAATTACCCCATCGTAAATGAACAAGTTGAATACCAAATTTCCCCTCTACTACAATCAATATTATAAATAAGCTTGTTAAGTATTTTTCTGTTCAGTCTTGATAATGGGCCCATAACCCGAAACTAGCTGACTAATGTAATTGTTAATTTTTATTCAATATATTTGTGAAACTTAAAGCCAAGTGTTTTTATTTTAAATATCAGTAATCATATATTTGCAAATTGCATGAAGTTCCGGACCGCGTACAAGGTTGCAAATTTGTAAATGCATCAGAATAGATGTTTTCTGAATTTGCAATCGAGTTTCAAAACTTTTGTAACTATTTCGAGACCATCTTGCTCGAAAAAATGACTACAATTTGAAAAAATTATAAATAAACATGTTCCGGTCAACGTAAAAGGTTGCAAATTCATACAACTGGTTGGTATATTTTTCCGGAGTATCTGTCAAGTTTGCATAACTTTTGGAATTTTTTTGGTCAGTTTATTAAAGAAAAACATTTATTTTGAATAAAAAAAATGTTACCTACTATTAAATTGGTTGCAAATTCGATACATGCAAAATAAATAATAATGCTACTCCAAGTTTGCAGAACTTTTGGAATTTTTTTCACAAGCATACAGCAAAATTCAATGTTATTGCAATTATAATGTTCCGGACTTCGGAAAAGGTTGCAAAATTTCATAGTTTGTTTTTATATCTTTACCGACCTTATATTAAAGTTTGAAAACTTTTGGAATTATTATTATTATTACACATTGATAAGGGCAGAGGGACAAGTCCCTTTTATGCCCAAAAATAGAGAAATTACAGAACAATTGACCTACTAGCGTGTACTTCTGAAAAAGAAATGAAAATGAAATATCACTACAACAGACCAAAATGAAAAGAAAATACAATATTATAAAATGAGAAAAATAACCATTATCTACTCTGATAGAAATTTGTCCAGTCCGTTTTTAAATGTGTTTGTAGATGAAGCAGATACAATGGTTGCGTTGAGATTATTCCAGCTGTAGAAAATCCTATTTGGTAGGAAGTTCTGTCTCGACCTAGCAGAAAAGTTTTCCTTCTTGAGCTTGAACTGATGACCTCTGAGACGTTCGTCGCGATTAACGGTATACATCAGGTCGAGATTCCAAAATTGAATTTTAATATTTTGATAATCAGGTCACCACGGTGGCGGCGAAGTTCGAAGGAGGTTAATTGAGCCATAGAAAGTCTTTCCTCGTAAGAGGGTCTTCTCAGTCCAAAGGGCATTCGAGTAGCCCTTCTCTGGACGTTTTCCAGAAGAGCCCTATCGCGGGCCAAGTCAGGGTACCACGCTGAACCGGCGTACTCGAGAATTGGTCTCACATAAGTAGTGTAGAGTCTGCAGAACGACCGAAAAGAGATTCGCGAGAAACACCTCCGAATAAGATATAATTTCGAGTTCGCACGCTTACAGATTGAAGTAATATGTTCGGACCAAGTTAAGGTACTACTGTTAACGATCACTCCGAGGTCGTTGAAGGAAAACATCGAAAGTAATGGTTGACCATCAACAAGGTACGGTGCGAGTGGGTTGTTCTTTCCTAATCTGAGCACGACACACTTTTCAGAATTTAATGGAAGTAACCATTGAGAGCACCAGGCAGAAACAAAGTCCAAGTCCTCCTGAAGCGTTAACTGGTTTGTGAGAGGATTGGCGTGAATTTTTGCGTCATCGGCGTATAAAAATATTTTGCTTGAAATAAAATAAGGAATATCGCTGGTATAGACCGCAAATAGTAACGGTCCTAGGACAGATCCCTGTGGCACTCCACTTTCCACTATCCTTTCCCGTGAAAAGGCGTCACCTACTCTCACTTTATATAGTCTACTTGTTAGGAAAACGTCAATCCAACGATGCAAGGAGCCACGAATGCCGAAATGCTCCAGTTTGTGCAAAAACTCGGTCGAAAGATTTTGATAAGTCCAGATAAACGATCTGTCAATTGATCATCTCAACTGACTGGCCTATTAATATTTTAGTAAAATCGGTATAGTCATCAAATACTACGGTTACTTTTAGATCAAAGTGTCTGCGTATATACTTATCTGAGATCTTGCTGAGTGTATCTTATCGATCCCAGACTACATGGTATAATGAATATCCTCCATCGATAGTATATATATGTAGCATTTATGTTGTCAGTATCAAGGTTTAGGTACATATATTATGCGTCCAATGATGTTCATAGGCAGTGTAGTTAGGTACGCATGTTATTGGGAATACAACAGTATATTTTAAAATTGTTTTTTATCAGAAATAATGAATTTTAGGAGATAACTGCATGATATATACTTTTTCTTCGATCCATTTTATCATAAAACTAACCGTTTCGCTAAAAAATCCAAAAAACCCCTTTTTGCAAAACATAGACTTTGAATGAAAATTTTTGTACTCATGGGATCGACGGGAATTTTTCACAATTTTATATTAATGGTATCTCTAACGTTTATTTAAATTTTTAACTTCTTGGAAAATTATGCAAGGGTGAATGTCTATTTTGATCGAGCTATTGTTCGAAATTAATGGTTAACTAAACTTCAAACTTATTGTTATAGCTTAAATCAGACGAAGATTATGAAAAAACATCATTCGAAAGATTTAAAGGAAAGTAATTGGAAAGTTTCAGTATTTTCGATCCTGTACCCGATTATAAACATGCGAAACAGAGAGTGTATTTTTACTTCAAAATGTATGTTTACTTAAGAAATTGACGTAGAAAATATAGGAAACGATGTGATAAAAATAGATTACATATTAATATTTTCTGGGAGGCAATATTAGTAGATGTAAGTCAATTTCAAGTGATTACTTTTTAAGGCTAACTAGTATTAGCTAGTATTAGTATATTATTATATCTTATCAAACGTGAACAACGATCAACACACATAATCCTATTAATATAGAACAATATTAGAGGCACATCTGTTCACTAATCTCTGTTATTATTCGCAGTAATTCAAGGTATGTTTTTTTCAAATTAAAAAGTGAAAAAAAATTTCTTCGGGATTAAATCATCAGCCTGTCATCATATGAATGAAAACCATTATTGAATACATTACTGAATAAAAAAAGGCGCTGTAAGAGCTTTATCACGCGAAACGCATCGCGCCGAGTTGCTATTCTAACGGATAGAATTATATTGTGAAAAATCACGCTTGAATAGCAAACCGAATTGAAAAAAAAATTTTATTTTATAAAAAAAATTACGTAGTGGTTCAAGGAAAAAGTTGAAACCAACGGAAGAATGTATACCACAACATCAACATAATCTAATTACCAAATTACAACTCTGAATTGTGAAAAAAAATACGCGAAGTGAATCGCGTACTGATGGCAGATCGAGACGCAATTCGAACGGAATATTCACCACAAAATGCAGCGCGGTTGTGAAAAATAATTGAAAGTAAGGAGGATTTTAAGTAAACATAAACTCAAGGTAGTTATCTAACTTCAACCTTCTAGCTCAATCTGCAGAAGCTGTGGAGTTCGGCAGTTTTTCAAAAACCACGAAAAAAGAAACATTTACGTAAAAATGGCGGCGGTTTAAAATATATATATATATATATATATATATATATATATATATATATATATATATATATGTATATATATATATATATATATATATATATATATATATATATATATATATATATATATATATATATATATATATATAGGGTCGCTGATATATATATATATATATATATATATATATATATATATATATATATATATATATATATATATATATATCAGTCGATTATTTACTAAAGTAAGATAGCTAGCGAAAAATGTTGAGATATAAAAGTTATAGGGTTTTTTAAAATCTATCACACTAAATAAAAATTAAGTATACAGGGTCAGTCAAAAAGTACTGAAGAAATAAAATTGCTTTTTCTTTAATGGAACACCCTATATATTATACCACATTTAAATTCTGATCAAAATTTCGAACAAAATTTACATAGCACATCATTTCCTAAATTCAACCGTTTTCGAGATATCGAATTTTGGAAATAACCTTTTACTACTCTCTAATTTATTGAAGAAAAAGCACGAAATGATGGATATTCATTATGGAAGTCACAGAAACTGGAGTATGTGGATATGATTACAATTTAATTATATTTTTACACGAAATAAAAAAGCATAATTGTTAGTTGATAAAAATGTAGGAAACAAGTTGTAATAAACAACAAATTCTATTCAATAAGGTGCTCAAAGTGTTTACCATTTCCCTCCTGACAGTAATGAACTGGCTGAACAAAATTTTGTAGTGAATTTGAAATCATGTGAGGAGGAATGGTAGAAATTTCATGCCTTATTCTTTCTTTCAACTCTTAGATATTTGGTGGCCTATTTCTGTAGACTACATTTACCGTCGGGAGGTAAATGGTAAACACTTTGAGCACCTTATTATATTTTTTAGTTATAGAATTTGTTGTTTATTACAGCTTGTTTCCTGCATTTTTACCAACTCTGAACAATTATGCTTTTTTATTTCGTGTAAAAATATAATTAAATTGTAATCATATCCACATACTCTACTTTCTGTGACTTCCATAATGAATATCCATCATTTCGTGCTTTTTCTTAAATAAATTAGAGAGTAGTAAAAGGTTATTTTCAAAATTGGATATCTCGAAAACGATTGAATTTAGGAAATGATATGCTATGTAAATTTTGTTCAGAATATTGAGCAGAATTGAAATATGGTATAATATATAGGGTGTTCCATTAAAGAAAAAGCAATTTTATTTCTTCAGTACTTTTTGACTGATCCTGTATACTCAATTTTTATTCAGTGTGATAGATTTTAAAATACCCTATAACTTTTGTATTTTAACATTTTTCGCTAGCTATCTTACTTTAGTAAATAATCGACCGTTTCCATACATATCAGCGACCCTGTATATATATATATATATATATATATATATATATATATATATATATATATATATATATATATATATATATATATATATATATATATATATATATATATATATGAAAAACTTGGTTCACGGAATGAACCGCGTAAAAGATTTGAAAAATCTCGACGTTTCGGCTCCTTTTGCGAAGCCATCTTCAGGAGAATTAGAAGGGAAATAATTCAGACTCGTGGCCTCAATCTGCCTACTCCACGAATCGAATTTAGGAGGAATCGGAAACAATACGATTGCGTGGTCTCAACCTGCCTACTCCACTAACCGTATTGCTTCCTGTCAACTCTGAAGTCTCAATCTGCCTACTCTTCAGAGTCAACTGACGGGCGTGGCGTGGCCGTATTTATAGGGGAGGGGGGTGGGTACTCACGCTCATCAGTGCGGGACGCACTCTGATTGGGCGTTACATGGCGACCACTGAGAAGTGGTTTCCATGCTGATGGGAGTCTGTGACTGTCATCTCTGGTGTTCAAACAATTTGGACGTTTTTCTATTTCTACAGCTTCACGGATAATTCGGGATTTGAAAGATCGGACGGGAGCAATAGTTCTTGTATTGGGGAAATCGATAATGTGGCCTGTTTGGGTGTGATGTTGGGAAAGGGCGTTGGCGATATCTGAGTGTCTTACCGAAAGTGAATGTTCCTTGGCACGGACCTGAATTCGTCGGTTCGTTTGTCCTATATAGGAACGAGGACAATTGGAACAGGGAATCTCATAAACACCGTGATTTTCGTTAGGAATTTTATCCTTGACGGATCTGACCAGATGGGAGAGTTTTTGTTGAGTAGTGAATATTGTTTTGATGTTTGTGTTTTTGAGAGATCTTGCGATCTTATCTGTTACTCCTTTGATGTAAGGAAGAAATAATTTAGGTGTAGATTCTTGTTCAGTGGGATTGGAAGGTGGTAGAGGTGGGGTGATATTTGTGTGTTTGCGTATGCTCTTGTCGATTTGATATGTGTTGTAACCGTTCCGTAATAATATATGTTTTAGAGTTTTGAGTTCTGATTCACGGTGTTCGTCGTCAGATAGTCGAATGGAACGGTAGATTAGGGTATTAACTACAGAGTTAAGTTGAGAAGGATGGTGGTGAGACTGGGCATTCAGATAACGGTTTGTATGAGTGGGTTTACGATAAACTGAATAGGAGAAGCCTTGGGATGGAAGTTTTTTGATAATGACATCGAGGAATGGCAGGGACCCATCGTTTTCCACTTCCATTGTGAATTGGATACTTGGATGTATGCCATTCAAATGATTCAAGAAGTGGAGCAACGAGTCTTCGCCATGGGGCCAGATCGCAAAGACATCGTCTACATAACGTAGCCAGCATGATGGTTTAAGGTCGAATGACGAGAGAGCTTGGGTTTCGAAATGTTCCATGAAAATGTTGGCTATGATGGGGGAGAGAGGGGATCCCATTGGGGCTCCCTTGATTTGTCTGAAGAAATTGCCTTGAAAGATGAAATAAGTGTTGGCCATGCAGTGTTTGATCAGGGATAGGTTGTCTGGGGATATTTGATGTTTCGTGTCTAGGATGGAAAGTGTTTCTTCAATGGGGATATTTGTAAATAAGGAGACAATATCAAAACTAACAAGGAGATCAGTTGGGGTAATATCAATACTTTGAAGGAGTTCTATGAAGTGAAAAGAGTTTTTGACGTATAACTGGGTTTGTTCGGCAAGGGGTTGAAGGGTTTTGGCGAGATATTTCGCAAGAGGATGTGTTGGACAATTGTAAGCGCTGACAATGGGTCGAAGTGGAATATTAGGCTTGTGAACTTTGGGTAGACCATAAATTCGAGGGGTTCTAGAAGATTTTTCTCTTGGGATTAGAGATTTTTTTATTTCAGGTGGGAGATTCGATTGGTTGATACGAGATCTTGTGGTTTTCTCCAGGTATGTTGTCGGGTCATGAGTGATACGCTTATAGTCGGGGGTGTCAAGAAGATTGGACATTTTATCGAGGTAAGAAGAAGTGTTAAGAATGACAGTGGCATTGCCTTTATCGGCTGGGAGGACGACTATATTTTGGTCATTGTAAAGTTCTTTGAGAGATTGCCTCTCAGAAAAAGTGAGGTTGGGACGGGGTGGCCGACTTGTACGAAGAATTTTGGCGATGTCATGCCTGGCAGTTTTCGTGAACCAAGTTTTTCAAATACTTCCGACCGCGGAAATCTTTCTGAACATATATATATATATATATATATATATATATATATATAGATATATATATATATATATATATATATATATATATATATATATATATATATATATATATATATATATATATATATATATATATAAATATATATATATATATATATATATAGGGCGGTCATTTGAAAACTGCGAGTCTATTCATGCAGTTATCTGCATGAAGAGACAGATTTGTGAAAATCGCCGAAAAAAGTGAACAAATTTATTGAGGGTGAACGTTTTTCACGTAAAACTGGACTCCGCCCTTCAACCCCCTAACCCCACATAGCTACCACCACAAAATTCTTAAATGCGACAAGGGTTGAGTGATACATCATTTCAAAGAGCTGTTTAATCTCTACATTTCAATGTTTACAACTGCATTTTTATCACTAAACGCACCTGCTTGATTACCTACTTTCTTATGACATTACAAAACTAATTTGATTGTCATTATTTAGTACTAGTTACTGGTTACCGGTTCCTCTCAGGCTTACTGTCAGTGTCTTTCAGATGACAACTATTAGTTACCGATCACCGGTTGGTTCCTCAGTCTCACTGCCACTGCCTGTCAGAGATTAAACAGTCCGTTAAAATGAAGTAGGTATCACTCGACCCCCTGTCTCATTTAAAAATTTTGGGCTGGTAGCTATGGGGGTTGAAGGATTGAAGCGGAAGTCCAGTTTACGTAAAACCTAATCCCCCTCAATAAATTTGTTGACGTGTTTTGGCGATTTTCACAAATCTGTCTCTTCACTTAGATAAAGTGGGTGGCAAGTTTTCAAATGAAAGCTCGTATATATATATATATATATATATATATATATATATATATATATATATATATATATATATATATATATATATACATATATATCAGAAAAGAAATTTTATTCGAAAATCATGGTCTAGGAGATCTAAAACGGATAGAAAAACTACTCCTGTATCTGACTGCTTTCCTTGGATACACTGCAATAGTATGTATTTTATGGGATAAAATATGACTAAAGAGTTATTGATGCCACATCCACGAATAATAACAATTGATTATATTAATTAACCCATAGTGTTTACAGAAGTAGGTCGAAATTGATCTCGTCGATAAATAAAAAAAATTTTTACCTTATTTTTAACAACCATTTGTAGGAAATCGAATTTTCCTCTTGAATACAGACCGCAAGATTCTTGAATTGTAAATTTTTGTGCTAGAACTGACAACAGAAGTTAGGATTAATTCGAATGTGGAGTATAAATTGCCAACGTAACAAATTTCCTTAAGCTTATTAACATATTAGTGAAAAACTTGCTTGAACCTGGAAAGTACGTGGACATAAAGCTAATTAACATATTATGTGTAACACGTCCTTGAAAGTGGAAACCAAAATAGAACGTGGAAAAGGTGAAGATGAATTGATTAATCGTGTTCGTTACATAACAGAATTGATTTGATGACGTAATTGATAAGCACAAATTATCAAATAACTGGTGGTATTACTGGAGGACCTTAATTGATTATTATTTTTATTATCTATGCTATGAGATCATATCTCATAGATAATTTCCTCTTTGTATATTTCCACTTATACAGTTCTTGTGGTATTCCAAGATATTGCTTCCTCAGTATTAATTTGCTTTATGTTTTAATCTTAAAAAGCTTCTGTTTGAATTAAACTCGACCTTCACAGGCTATCGCATTAATATTGGTACTTGGTATCAGTGCGGACTGGCGCATCTGGGGGCCCGCGGCGATATGTATATAAGAGCCCCCGAAAATATGTACGTTACCCAAAACCCTCCTCGCCCCCTTTCCTTCTCGACTCTTGTAATATTAGTTGTATCGACAAGTTGAACTTTCATCAATTTATTTATCCATGTTCAATTTTTCACAAGTTTGTGGTTAGGACATTTTTGCGCGAAGGAAAGATCAGTCAGAAAAACTGATTGAGATGATTTTGACTCAGACTAGACTTCAATCTGTTTTTCAAAATTCTAAGCTTTGAGAACACTCTTTCACAGGTTACTGGTGTGCATGGGAAAGTCATTACATATTTGAAAGCGAAGTAAAGATTTTCAAATCATCCAGATTGAGAGGAAAGGTCATGCAATACAGCAAAGGCACAAGCTGAGCTTTGAAAACATTCAAACATTAGAATCAGTATCATTGTGACTGTAGCTATATTTTTTTTCATCCTCGAAATCAGTTGCATTATCATCACTGTTACTGTCGTCATCAGAAATCGAAAAGTTGCGACTATAATTACTTTGAGAATCTGTATTCACGAAATTTGAATATTTCTTTTACCATAGCTGTAATATGATTTACACATCAAAAATCGTTCATATTTTGTTTCCCTATGAATTTTTTGTTGACTCAGCCTACGAAAAATGGAGACTTCTAACTAATGAGATATGTGCGGTATGTATCAAAGAGAAGCGTACAGATGTGTAGTTGTTTGCGTCAAAGCATTGTTGATGAAGATGAAGAGGTTTAATCAAGGTATCTAAATGTACCAAATTATATCATGTGAATTCCGGAGGTCGATATTTGTTGAAAATTAATGAACATTCTAAGCAATGAATAATGTATTAGATTTTCACTAATTAAATAATTACATATTACGCGTTTTGGTAATACAATGGTTAGATACGAAAAGTTATTTCGTTGTTTTTTGTATCTCTTCAGGTTTTCAGATGTTGGAGTAATTGAAATAATGCCATTGAAGACTGAATGGAAAGTATTTATTATATAAGAAGTGATTAGATATAAGGTATTCGTCTAGAATAAACTTCAATATCTAGTCCGAAGGGAATCTATCACTCATTTCCCTCAGTAATTAATGTCTCTGAAGAAAGTTTTTAAATTAATGTATTTTAATATTACTGCGACTCTTTGGTTTGACAGAAACTTTCAAAAAAGGTTTTTAATTGAAGTTTTGAATAAATAATATCAATGAATTGTCAGTTACTTGTTGAGCAGAATATTATATGAGATCAGAGGGACTATGAACTTTTCAATCAATTAAGTTATCAAAATAAATTGGCCATGATTTTGCTAGAAAAATTGTTGAATGTGAAATATGTTAATATATAGATTAATATTAGAGTTTCAGTGGTTTATAGGATTCGATCCATAGAGAGCCTTCTTTGCGACTATGTGTATCGAATTAGGTACAATGACTGCCCCTCTGTCTATATATAGACTTCACAGTCACTTAAGTGTAGTATCGCTGTGCAAAAAAGTGACAGGTGTGATTTATTTCGAGACACATGTTTTCAGCTTGTCCCTAACTCAGGTGAAGCAGATTCGTACCACAATGCAGTGGCGGATTAAAGGGGGCCGGGAAGGGCGACAGGAAAACAAATTACAAACCTCAATTTTAAATAAATTACTCATATTCAATAAAACATAGAATTTGATGTACGTTTACGTTAAGTAAGTAAGCTTAAAATATCTAGATACATATCAAATTTTATTTGTCTGTCTTTTCTACAAAGAATTCTGGTAAGAACATCATCAACTAAATTCCATTATAAGTGTATTCTTCGCTAAGGGCACTACTGTTCATTTTATGTACTCTTCCGTTATCAACAGCAGCAGCTGAAAGATCTTTCTTGAATAGTGATGGAATCCGTCGTTACTACGTGATGATTTAACATGATGAACAAAAACTTGAATTCACTACGTTTATTATCACAAAAATACTATGAAAAATATTACACTGCGATTGCAATTTCGGTCACTAGACCATCATCGGGCAGATTGAGTTAAGAATTGAATACATAATTACAGATTTGCGCTCACCGGTGGGAAAGAATTATTGCAGGTACCTAAATAGACAAGAGGAAGTCATTTCAAGAAGGGTTAATAGATGCGGATTTCCCAAATTGGTACAATGAAATGTTCTTAGAAAAATCATTATTGTTTGAAAACACTAAATATAGGAGAATGTATCAAGTCAATCTGGTCGTTCAGCAAGATATCTTTTGCATTATGATTGCGAGTTTAAAAATTTCTAATGGTACTAAGTAGGTAAGTTTGTGCATAATTTGAAAGTTATCTATTTGTGGAAACGAGTGGTGGTTTTCACGGCAATGATTTGAAACCGTTGAATCCGTTTTATTTTTCAAAAAAGATTGTTTGTGTTCTTTAAATCTTGTCTTGAACGATCGATCAGTCTGACCTATATACACTCCTTTACATACAGGACAAATCAACTTTTACACTCCTGAACTTTCAAATTTTGAAGTGATATCTTTGGCATTGAATCAAAATCCAAAGAGTTTTGTCTTCGGTTTGAAAGCAATTTTAATTTTACATTTAGGTATGGCATTAGCTACTTTTTCTGTTAGAGGACCAAAATATGTTAAAGATGTAAGTTTTTCCGATTTTTCTACTTTCGATAGAGGATATATGCTGTTGTACGCTAGTTGACTACGTTTCTTGTTTATCATTTTATCTATCAAACTTGTATGGAAACCATTGTTTGAAGCAATTATTTTTATAGTAGAAATTTCTTTTGCTAAATTTGGTATGGATAATGGATTTGAAAACGCTCTGTGGTCAGTGCCGGATTAGCAACTTAGAAAGAGTAGCAAATGCTACGGGCCCCAATGCCTGTCTAATAGTAAAAAAAATAAGTTTAGATAAGCGTAAAATATCTTGCATGCCTCAAACGCGGAGCGCTTAGGCTATGCTTCACTCACACCTAAAAATCTTAAACTCGATTTTGTCACGTTAAATCGTAGGTATAGGTTATATGATACCAACCACGAGGAACGTTGGTGTCAAAATTTATAACAATAATTTTAAGTTGTACCACATTTCTGAAAGTTTAGCACTGGCCGCACAAGTAATGTATTTGTACTACTTGCACTGCAAGACACGCAAGTTTGTAGCACTGCAAAACTAACAGGGGAATTCCCTGATATTGTAAAAACCCGAACAAATAAAATAAGATTCTATTGACTATCAAACTATTAGAATTTGATGTACACTTATATTTGGCACAACGTAACAATCTGTAAAAAGCTCTTTAGATGTTAGTCTAGCATTGTATTTTAGTTGCATAAGTTTACATTCCACCATATTATTGTAACACCAACACTTGTGACCCCCTGGCGAATGAAAAAGAGTAGCCCAAGTTTCTTGTCAGTTATCATGGCTCAAGCCCAATCAGCTAAATGACCGTAGGCAAATTGGCTCAAATAGCTCTTTCACAAGTATCATGGATGTCATTTACTTACATGAATATAAATTTGAATTTGATTGTGCGTATGTTGCTTTGATAGTACCTAAAGAATATTTAAAATGATATACGAACTATTTTATCACCTAATTTTAAAAAAACCAACCAGTTTTATCTGTAAAAAAGTGATAAAAAATATAGGAAGTTTATTTCAAAACCTGTTATCACACGCACATAGATATACGTGTTCCTACATAGCCGCTCCTGGATGTCACACACACATATTTTCGGTTTTATTCTCTAATATGAGTTTAATACCATAAACTTGAGAACCTAAAGCAAACCAAGGGCCTCTTGGCCGAATTTGCTACAGGCCCCGCGCTGGCTTAATCCGGCACTGTCTGTGGTGGATCATTGAGTTGAAAGCTGAATGTTCATGGAAAAGAGGATGATTTGAATCTGACGGAATACATATATCCGTGAAAGTTGGTTTTCTATATTATATCGAAACTCAAAGTCTTATTATTATGAAAGATAGTTAAATCCAAGAAATTCTTTTTCAGTTTTAAACTTTATATTTGGGCGAATGCTATTAATATAATTCTAAAACTGATCTAATTTTCTCGCGGTGCCCTTAAAACAAGCAATTACATCATTAACGTATCTATGCCAAAAACTTATATGTGATGCTTTTGTAGAATTGAATATTATGTTCTCTATATGTGGCATGAAAATGTCTGCAATAAGCGGACTAAGGGGGAACCCATTGCCAGCCCACTATTTTGTTCAAAAATTTTGTTATCAAATTGGAAGTAATTAAGACTAAGACATATCTTATAAGAAAATAATATCATTCATTTTAATAATATCCGTAGAGGATTGTTGCAAAATATCTAAGACAAGTGGTAAACGCTCATCTGCTAGTATATTGGAGAACATATTATCAACATCGAAGCTAACAAGAAAAGAGTTAGTAGGAGTTACAAAGTCTTTCAGTTTCTGTACTAAATCAACAGAGTTCTTTATTCTATATTTTGGAGTGAAATTAGTTAATTTTCTGAATGTGACATTCAGATCTTTCGCTAATTTGTACGTTGGGCTATTTATGTGAGAAACTACAGGTCGTATTGGGCTATTTTCTTTGTGGTTTTTCATTAATCCGTAAAGTTAAGGAGTTCCAGGGTTCATATGTATTATTGAAAAATTAGGTTTTGATAGTGTATTTCGGGAAATTTCCTGAAGAGCTAGTCTAACAACTTTTTAAAATTTATTTGTTGGATCGACTGATATTTGTTTAATTTGTTCCGTTTGAAGAAAATTATTCATTTTGGAAACATAATCATTTCTTGAGAGAACTACTATCGCATCGGATTTATCTGCTTTAGTGATAGTTAAATTATTAATTGCAATTTTCTATTTCAAGGATTCTATGTCATCTAAATATTTATTTGGTTTTTGAACCTGATGGCTTTTAAGAAATTTTGAATTCGGCTAACGCTGGTTCATCCGTATTTTTCAAAGCTGAAATAGATTCAACATTCTTTCCCACCCGTGACCGCAAATCTGTAATTATTTATTCAGTTCTTAACTCAATCTGCCCGATGATGGTCTAGTGACCGAAATAATTGCAATCGCACTGTAATATTTTTCAAAGTATTTTTGTGATAATAAACGTAGTAAATTCAAGTTTTTGTTGATCTTTCTTAACATTAAAATTGTTACAAACTTGGTGGAGAAACCAGGTTGAAATGGAGGGGAAAAACAGTTAGTTTGTTGTCACTTTATTTTCTGGATTCAAAGTAGGTAACAACAACATTGATATTTCAAATGATACACTCTTTATATTATTGCAAATTTTGGCTGTGCTACCACTTTCCAATTATTTTCATATTATCCTTCTCTATGACAATGTTCTACAAAATAACTGAGTTAACTGACATGAAAAAATTATTGGCAATGGAGCAATCTGAACCTATATTTCATATTTAGAGAAAATAATTAATGAAAACACTGGTAACAGTAACATATAGCCATGAGATACACTGCTATGGTACCAGAAATTGTGCAGGTATCCGACAGAAACTGCCGAGAAGCAGTAAATACAAAGAGTCTCCAATATACAGCGGTATAGCAGCTCTTGCAGGACATGTAAAAAATAGTAGAAACTTTGGCTATAATCTTAAGAAACATTTGATATCTACAATAATTTGAGGGGTGAATGCATATATGTTGATTTTTACTTAAATTGCATAAAGAGATTGGATTTTGTTTTATACGGAATGGGTTAAGGAGAGAAACATGTACTTGTTTTGTTTTTTGTATTTTTTTAAAATTTTTTATTATTATGAACTATTTATTAGGTCGTGCTACCAGAGATCCCACTCTTTCAACGTTATTACATTTATCATACCTAGCAGTTTCTGAGAAATTAATTGAAACCCTTATTTTTTTGTTCATATTTTCCATATTTGGATTCGGGGAGAGTTAAAATTCAGGAAGTAGTTTACCAATATCCTGTTTATTACTTCCGTGTAAAATAATATGTACAGGGTCGATCAAACGTCATGATTTTAGTGGTAGATATAAAAATGACGCAAAGTGCTTTTGGCTAAATAAAACACCTTATATAGTAGCAAATATTCCGAAAGGCAATTGAAACTTCTTTCAAATAGGTATGCCATATTCCAATAGTTTTAAGAAATAAGTTTTCTATAAAATCGGATTATTTTGGGGTATTTGTATAAGAGAGTCACGAAACAAGTGATCAAGAGAATATTTACAAATAGTGTGTTAATTATGAAACTTTTGCGCGTTAATTAATGAATTTTACTTGAGTATAATTTAAATCAAGTTTCTGTTTATTTTTAATCAACGATGTGATACAATTATTGCTGGAAAATGCAGAAAATTCAACAGAATATATCCCGATTTACAACCAATACACAAGAAGAAGATGAGAAGAGGTAGATGATTACAAATCAATTTCATTAATTATGGATACACGGAACGATATTTACTGAAGCCTGTAAACTCAGATCATAAACCAATAAGGGGTCAAATCTCAAGAAAAAATCAGTATGTTAAATAACAATAACAGTTAATTACCAAATACCATGCAAATAAAATAACATGTTAAAAAAGAATACATTCACTATAAATTTCAAATGATGACCGATTTTTGCCAAACTTATTTCATACCCACGAAGTTATTCAATATCACTGATTACTCATTAACTCAGGTCTTGTTCACTTCGACCAGTTTCATTTTTCAACCCTAAGGCTACACACGGACGTCGATGTCTTGATAAATCGACGTGCATCCAAAACGTGCAAGCTGATTGCGTACACACGTACGTACAAAACCATAGTTTTGTCCAGTCTACCAAACTGTTTGGCAAGAGGTCTGAGAAAAAGGAATATTTAGCTCTTGTGGCAGTGGTGGGTACCTATACACTTATGCTAGAAAAAGGAAAATAAAAATCGTCGCCTAATCTGGTCTAAAGGTTGGTTTCTAAAAAAAGAAACCTATTCGTAACTCTGGGTAATGGTTACTCTATTAATAAAACGTCAAGATACATGGCCAATGACTGCATTGCTCAGGTATTTAGCGTATGGAAGGTATTACCAAGATTTAAAATTTTCAATTATAATATTTCCGAAACCCTCACCATATCACTTCTCTTCGAGATCAAAACTTTTTTATTTTCTCTCCGAAACCCACCACGAAGACTATTGATATTAGACACAACTGTACTTTTTGTAGCATTTGGTTGAATGATTTGCAGCTTCTTTATCAATAATTTGTAAATTGTATGCTTAATTATTTTATTTCGGTCTAAATAGTGTTTTGATATTGTCTGCGACAAGCGCGGTAGGCCCCTGTACAACAAATTCCCGTAGAAATTCCCAGAACATTGTTCTGCAGTCAGACATACTAATGAATCTATCTGCAAACATTTATAGTAAATAATATACAAATCAATTACATATTAATATTGGTTTTAAAACCCAAACAATGTGAAATATATTGAGTAATCTGAATTTAACTCATTATTTCAAATACCTACTGCAGCAACCAAATGTTTGAAAAACCTTAACCGCCGCTACTGCTTCAAAAACGCACACATCACGGTAAATTGCCTCCACACGTTGAGACCTGAATGTGTTCGTTGGAATGGGCATCCAAAAATTCAAGCGATTTCAGAACACATCAACGTGTCGCTCATCCGGGTTGTACATTCAAAAACGTGTGTTTTTGCATCCAAATTAACGTTTTTGGATGTCCTTTGATGTATCAAGACATCGACGCTCGTGTGTAGGGGCCTCTAAGTAAAAATGAAGGGACATATTTCGATGATTGGACGATTAAACTGAAACATCCATCGTCGAACCTTTGGAAAATGTCAGTTGTTACTTATGTAGTGCAATGACGCGATGCAACGTTACTGTTCTAGTAATGGTAGATTATCCAAAATGTTCACCACTGACCTCAGAAGTTTTACATGTTTTTCAAAGTTCACGTTTCATCGTAAACAAGAAACCTTTTTTGGTTAATTTTTATGGGGTAAAACAGAGCGAAATTAAGTGAATATTACTTGTAGAGGCGAGGAAGGTGAACTTCCTTAAAGTCTTTCCAGTTATTGGAGTTCATTAGTACTAATGGAAAGAAGGCGAGCTGTAGATGGCGCAGTAGTGAAAACAGCGCTGATGGGAGGAGGCAAAATAGAACTTAAAGTCGCGGTGAAGTGTAACCCCATATTGAATAAATAAATGAATAAGTGAATAATAAAGTATAAACTTTAAAATAAAACACACTTGGCTTATGTTTCACTATATAAAAGATATTTAGATACTGTATTTAGCAGTAACGGAAGTCGACATGTTTCGAGTTATGAACTCATTATCAAGACATACTACAGGAGAGTATTACATCCTATTTTATAAAACAGACAAAAGCATAGGTGATACCTGAAAATCAATTTGTTCGTTTACAAGGGGTAATTGACTATTATGGGCGGAACTTATTTCGAGAATTTCAAGAAGGTCAAGGCGCTTTCCTTTGTTACCTGAATGCAACAACTGGGTTTTGTTGAAATCCAGGAAATGATTAAATTTTATACAATTTTCAGAGAAGCCAGTGGTATTTTTATTTTGTAAAATTGACTTTTTATGTTCTTCAACACGAATTTTTATATTCCTTCCTGTTTGTACAATATATAAAGCAGGACATTCGTCGCAAAATATTTTGTGAACACCAGTGTTTTCTCCGATGTTAGATTCTTCTTTATTATCGACCAAGAATGACTTCAAGTTTCTTTCATTTGTACAAATTGTTTTATCGTTATTTTTCGATAGTCTGTTACAAATTTTTCTACTCAAATTCGGCACATAATTTATTGGAAGGTATGTTTGTTCTTCATTAGTAGTTTGCGTGGAGTATAATATTGAATGCAACAGATACTTATTATTTTAAAGTTTATACTTTATTCTTTATGATCTTTCACCAAATTGATGTGCGAGAATTCAATCTCAGAATAAGTGAATATTAATTGTCCATTAGGGCGAGTAACGGAAATTGTTGACAACAAAATTCATGTATTATGACTGTCTAATACAAATACTTGAAAATATATACCGAATATCATAATTATGTGAAGACACATTTACTCAGTATGGTTATTCTCAGCAGGACTATATATTGAAAAAAATACTACATACTAGTTTACCACCATGCAGTGGCGCATGAAAGAGGGCGGGAATGGAAACCCCCCTGACAGTAATGAAAATTACAAATCTCTATTTCAAATAAACTACTTATATTAAATAAAACAAAGGTCTTGATGTACGTTAAAGTTTAGTCAGTAAGCTTAAAATATCGAGATGCATATGAAATTTTAATTGACTGTATTTTCTACAAAGAATCCTGCTAAAAACATCTTCAAAAAAATACTACATACTAGCGAATTCTTTTTCATTTCATCCTCAGGTGAAGCATATTTTTACATCCATGCAGTGGCGGATTAAAGAGGGCAGGAATGGCAAACCCCCCTGATAGTAAAAAAAATTACAAATCTCTATTTTTAATGAACTATTTATATTAAATAAAACATAGGTTTTGGTGTACGTTTATACGTTTAGTAGGTAAGCTCAAAATATCGAGATAAATATGAGATTTTAAATCCTGTTGAAAACATCTTTAATAAAATATAACATACTAGTAACTTCTTCTTTAGTTCATTCTTTAGAATGCTCACATCATATAAGACCTTTGAGATTCGTTAATTTTTCAATAAAAAAAAATAACCGTTAGAATCACAGCTAGGTATGAATTTCTGAGAAAGTCATAGAAGTTGAAAACTATACAGTAGTATTTCACATCATTCATCTGACCAACAAAAGTTTCGAGAAAACCTATATTTAAGGCTCAGATCAGATTGCTGTTTACTTGAATCACGCAAAAAATATATTCAAAAGAAAGAAATGTGTTAATCACCTTTGATGCAGGTCGATGGTTAGTTCATTGACTAAAAACGATACGTATTTCTGTTTTCACAATACATATAAAAGAATATTGATTTTTTGGAATAAAAGCTCACATGGTTTTTCGAAGCACTGTTTTCATGAATATGATGAATATGTGTAATATAAGAAGTAGGGTGATGGTCGCGTTATTCTATTGCAATTGGGCAGAGGAATTATTCAGTTGTCTTCCTCAAACTGAAGGAGTGTGTTTAATTTGTAGTTTTAGCAGGTTTTCACTTTGAAAACCTGCTTATTAAAATGGGTGCGATTAGCAAATTTGGGCCTAGAACCAAGATGCTTGGCACCAAAAACTCAATTTCATAAATCTCTCTCTCTCTCTCTCTCTATATATATATATATATATATATATATATATATATATATATATATGTATATATGTATATATATATATGTATATAAATATATATATATATATATATATATATATATATATATATATATATATATATATATATATATTCATATGTATGTATGTATGTATGTGCCTATGTATTTTACCGTTGTTCACACGATAAAGGGGTTTTGGAGCAATTTTGGAGGAATAGGGTTGAAAGTTTGTGAATAGGTAGTTTCGTATGAATGGGATTGGTTTCGATTCGAATTGGTTGGGGGGTTGACCCCTCTTGGGGGAAAATAAATCTAGTCCACACGACAAAAGGCCCAATTTTGGGACCATAGGGTTGAAACTTTGTAGGTAGGCAGTTTCGTATGATATCTTGGATGGTATTTATTTCGATATGAATTGATTTGGGGGTTGACCCCTCGGAGGAGGAAATAAATCTTGTTTACTCGACAAAGGAAACAATTTTGTAGCAATAGGGTTGAAAGTTTGTGAGTACGTAACTTCTTATTATATCTTGGATGTGATTAGTTTTGGTACGAATTGGTTGGGGGGTTGACCCCCGCGAGGAAATAAATATTGTTTACACGATAGAAAACCCAATTTTTTTCGGTTTGGAACAGAAATCATAATTGAATTAATATATTTTAAAACTGGAATCGTTATGAGAACCTACCTTTCCAATGCAGCTCGCTGCTGTTTTTTTCTTATTACCTAGGCTAAATGTGTCCCATCATAACTGGTTACCACAAGACTTGCTCAATATTTATTTTTAAATGATACTGTAATTGCTGTGGAGATAAACTCTTCAAAACTATAACACATTTTCCCACACACTCTAAATCTCGAAAAATATTCCATGTGAGATAAGATTAGATGTTATAGATGAAAAATAATATTAGAAGAAACGTTTTCCACTTTTGTATGAATATTATCATCATTTGATTATAATCAGTACCAACCTGAATCCATCAATAGTATGCTCCGATTGCCAATGAAAGTGCAGGTGATCCAAAACATACACTTCTGGTAATCCTCCTCCTTCTACTGTCAGTTGTTTATCAGTCTTCAATCTCACCTCAGCTATAAAAATATAAACCAAAATGTAGTTGTGTTATCGATCGAAATATAGTTGTGTTATTTGTAACTGATTTTTGGAGTCTATGTATATATATATATATATATATATATATATATATATATATATTTATATATATATATATATATATATATATATATATATATATATATATATGTATGTATATATATATATATATATATATATATATACTGGGTGAATTTTTCAAGTTGAATCAGTTGAAAATCTTGAAAACGAAACATCTTACGAAAAATTTTTCGAGTAAAAAGTTTATGGTTTTGAAGGGGAAGTCTACTCATTCCTTCACCCTTGTGAGGGTGCGCACTATCATATCTTCCCAGGTAGTTGGCACTTACCGAAATACATTTTTTTTCAGGACATAAAAAACATTTCTTCGGAAATCGTAGTTTATGAGTTCTAAAACGAATAAAAAAACTACTTCTGCAGCTGACTGCTTTCCTTCTATATACTGCAATAGTATGTATTCTATAGGATAAAATATGACTAAAAACGAGTGGAATGAGATCTGGCGATCTGGCTGGCCGGTTTACAGACTAGCTCTGCTAATCCATCAACCATTGAAATTACGGTAGAGTATTTTATTCCCCATAAAGAAGAAACATTCCTATTATTTCTCTTTCAGATAGTTGATTTAATACATCCATTTCAATAAAAAGTATTCACAACAGCTATAACAAATATAGATACTCAATATGCTCAATGACAGTATATGCATGGGACTACTGACAACCATAGATTAACTCAGTTTATGCTGACAACAAAGCAAGAAACGTCAGAAATTTTTTTGAATGATTAGTTCAGGTCATTCAAGCGAAAAATACAAACTCGATTATAGAGCTATCTGTGACCACTTGTAAAAAATTGTCCGCACAAAACTTATGTGTTTTTGCCGTAGAATACGAATCTGTAATAAAAAACAGAGGTTCTCATTTAAAATTTCAAAGTTCCCCTCACAATAGTGATGAAAATGGAAGAGTTTTCAGAATAAGTGGACTTCTCCTCCAAAACCATCTTTTTATAAGAAACAATTTTCCGTAAAATGTTTCCTGTTCGAGATTTGCAACTGATTCAACTTTTGTATATATAACTTTTTGATAATTAATAGCAATAACAGGCTTGGTGAATCTCAAAAAACTCGATTTTATTAAAAAGTTGACGTTTCGCCACGACATTCGTGGCTTTATCAAAACTTTTGATAAAGCCACGAATGTCGTGGCGAAACGTCAACTTTTTAATAAGATCGAGTTTTTTGAGATTCACCAAGCCTGTTATTGCTATTAATTATCAAAAGGTTATATATATATATATATAAATATATTTATATAAATATATATATATATATATATATATAAATATATAATCTCTTGATAATTATTAGCAATAACAGGCTGGTTGAATCTTAAAAAACTCGATTTTATTAAAAAGTTGATGTTTTACTACATAAATAAAAAAAAATTTCATTAAAAACGGCTACTTCCATATAAACGAGCTATACCGATAATTTTACTCTACTTATTTAATATTTTCCCACGACTAATTTTCTTTGTTATTATTTATTTACTCGTTCTTAGATCTCGCGCATAGCATTAATCGCCTCCGTGGCAAAGTTTGACCAAATCTCCCATACCGGAGAGATCAAACAATAAGCCACAAATGTGTGATTGTCTTCCGTATCAGAGGATTTTGTTTGTTGTACTATTTTCATCTTCAAATTTTCAATCCAATGCTTGGCTGCGCCGTTCTGATGAGGACCAAAGAGTCCGAAACACGTGTCAACGGCTGCTTCCATATAAGCGTGCTATACCAATAATTCTGCTCCACTTCTTTAATGTTTTCCCATGACTAATTTCTTTGTTGTTAGATAAATAGTACCCTATTATTATTATTTTCAAACATTACGTAGGTAAAGGTTTCTGTGGTTTCCCTTACCATCTAATGATGACAATTTTGAATATTAATATTAGACTGGATAGCATATAATAAATAACAAAGAACAGCCACATCCGAAAAAAATGTTAGCAATATAAAGTAGTCTTTGTCAATTCAATTTTTTTCAAATCAATAAATGTCAAAGAAATTTCAATTTTTTCAAATTTTGAAAAACTACAAATGTCGTAGTGAAACATCAACTTTTTAATAAAATCGAGTTTTTTAAGATTCAACCAGCCTGTTATTGCTAATAATTATCAAGAGATTAAAAATAGATCACAGGCAACAACAATTCGAATAAATAATATAAATATATATATATATATATATATATATATATATATATATATATATATATATATATATATATATATATATATATATATATATATATATATATATATATATATATATATGAATCATCGTAATGATGATGAACTTTTATTTACCAGAGTGACCATTATTTTTCAATATTGTTGAATATACGTCATGGTAATTTTTGAAAATAAATGCAGGGAAGTTTTTTTTCAGAGCTCTTCTTTTCTCAACTGCAATAGGTGACTGCTTCTTGCCATCTTTGCACATTTGTGGCCACGTATCTGAAAAAACGAAAGGTTCTATTTTATTCTTTCCAAAATATAAATAATTTCATAATTGATAAGAATACTTGCATAGCAAAAGAGTTATATGAGTCTAAGATTGAAACTACAATTGCGAATATATATATTGAATATTTAATGTTTAGAAAAATAACAATAAGCATCACATCAAATGAAAAGTAATTTTACTGTAGACTAAGTAGTGCTAATTCAGGTGATAATATTCTGAAGAAGATATATAAAATAGTAATACAAAATATAATATCCAGGTGCATATCGGTAGGGCCAAAAGTTAACAAATTGAAGCTGTCTGTTCGAAACTCACAAATACCACTCAAAGGCTACCAATAAGTGACAAGGAGTAAAACATGTTGGATACGAATGAATTATGGAATCTTTTGAAATTTCAATGACTATTTCACTCATTCCATTTTTAGTGAGAAAGTTTCCATAGCTACTCTCGTTTCACAGCGATAAAACATGCAATCCGGCAAAACTTACTATGTTAGTATTTCAGCGACAATATTTTGACGTTTCTCACATGAATCGTTATTTCCTTGACTTTCTGAAGTGTGACCATATTACTGTTAGACATATTTTCTCGTGAAATAGTCATGTCGAATACCACTCGAGATGAAATTTAAGCAGGTAAAATTTCTCTCTTGTAACATTCAAGTTTGTTGCTTAGACAATTTCGCTCATGACATTTTTTCCAAAATCACTCGCCTGACGGCTCGTGATTTTGATACAAATGTCATTCGCGAAATCGCCTAAGCAACAAACTTTCATATTACAATCGAGAAATTTTGCCGGCAAAATTTCATCTCTAGTGGTATTATATATGAATAAACAATTTTGAAATCATAGAAATAACGCAGTAACGGCTCTTCTTTACGTGAAATATATGGTAACTTCAATATCTATTTAGGAAACATGCAGATCTTTTTGAGTGACTTAAAAATTTTTTATTCAAAAATTTTTTGTTTTCTCAAGTGGATAACGAAAATTTTGCTGAAAACGTTAAATTTCAAAATCTCCATACAAGAATCAATGAATAGATGTAGATGACATTTTTTAGCTAAAGGGTAAAAACGGGACCCTATTACTAAGACTTCGCTGTCCGTCTGTCTGTCACCAGGCTGTATATCAAGAACCGCGATAGCTAGACAGTTGAAAATTTCACAAATTATGAATTTCTGTTGCCGCTATAATAAAAAAATAGATATTTAAGGGGGGCTCCCATATAAAAAACGCGTTTTTTTGCGCTTTTTGGCTCGATATCAATAATGACAACAGGTAGGCACTTGAAATATTCACAACGGTAAAAACGGAACCCTATTACTAAGACTTCGCTGTCCGTCTGTCTGTCACCAGGCTGTATATCAAGAACCGCGATAGCTAGACAGTTGAAATTTTCACAAATTATGTATCTATTTCTGTTGCCGCTATAACAACAAAATAAAATAAATATTTAAGGGTGGCTCCCATACAAAAAACGCCATGTTTTGCCTATTTTTGCTAGATATCAATAATGGCAACATGTAGGCACTTGAAATATTCACAAAATACTCTTGTATTTTACTTCAATAATTAATAATAAAATTAAAATAAAATAAATATTCAAAAAAAAAAATACAGATAATGTTCAAATTGAAGTTTTTTCATAAAAAGATGAATATACTGGAAATTCATTTTTTAAAATAATACCTCCAATTTCGATGCTGGCATTACCCAAATCTGGCCCTTATCGAAAATATTTCTACACAAGTCTTGGGGTATGTTGGCCATTTCTTGATGAATGCTCTCTGCAGTATCGTCGCTGGTTTATTTACGTATTCACCAGGGGCGGCTAAGGAGGCTAAGCCTCCTCCTCAATAATATATTATATTGAATAGTCAGCATTCAGCATATTCATATTAATCAAAATCATATTATTTTATGCACCTACCTTCCTTTCAACCTACATTATATAATATAATTTATTAATTACGATAGAAGGTATTTCCATTTACTGAATTTCATTCATTTCAAAATTTGTGGCAACGCTGCAGAGGCTTAAAAAGGTATATTTTCAACGTTCATTATGCCTGCCACAGAAAAGCAAACAACGGTGCGAATACCGTGAATGAATACTTCATTGCAATAGAAAAGGAAAACACATGTAAATGGCAACACCGATTGAACCTAAGTCTCACACTATGTCGACCAATCACAACTATAAGCTTTCGGGTAAAATCGAGTGAATTCATTGGACATGGACCGTTGGACGTTGTCGTTGTCACTAGTCGTGGACGAAAACAGTTTCGTCGGTTTTAATTTATTTTATTGGCGTATTGTTTTTAAAATGAGTTCGGTTACTGAAGTTAATTTAAAAAATTTCAATGGTGACTTAGTGGAATATTTGTTATCCCATAACTTTAGTGCACTAAGTTAAAATGATTGTTTTAATAAAAACATTGCGACCTACCACGGAATTAAACAATTTTGTGCAGCGTAGCAAAATCGCGGTTTTAATATCAGAAATTATGAGAGACATCCTTGGCTTACCGGATTACAGGTAAAAAATAAATTATTTTGTTGGCAGTGTTTACTTTTTACTACTGAAAATGTCTGTGTTTGGCAGTGGCATCTATGCAGGAATTATGGTAATTATCGATAATACAACAGACTGCCCCGATTTTCTTGAAATTTCGGATTATAGCTTATTTTGGCCTGAAAAAGTCAGATTTTGTCGCTGGGTCATCTTTTTTTTTTCAAAAATTTGAGCTGACCTGGCTTTTTCTAACCTTACTAACCTAACCTCCGAGTTCATAAAAGTATAAAATTCATGAAATAGATGAATTTTATTATCAAAAAGACAATTTTTTTATTATATCTATAAAAAAATAGATGTCTATACCAAAGAATTTATTTAAATTTTTTTGTTAAGGTGTAAATGTATATTTTATTATTTTATTTTGTAGTTATTTCATTAAGTTTTGTTTTTACTTTCATGACAAGAATTTTATTTTAATCTATTTTTAGGAGGGGCTATTTTATTTCTGGCAAGAAAAAAGTCTCACCTCCCCGTTGGTTCTTGCTGGGCAACAATTGATTAATTCCTCGAATAGGTACCTATTTAATATTTTAGGGTGCTTGTTTTACTTTGATTTTCTTTGAACTATAAAGCGGTTGACCTTGAAATCCTAAAAATTTTCGCCTATGGTGTATTTTTTAATTTTTT
Source organism: Cynegetis impunctata (assembly GCA_030704885.1). Taxonomy (NCBI): domain Eukaryota; kingdom Metazoa; phylum Arthropoda; class Insecta; order Coleoptera; family Coccinellidae; genus Cynegetis; species Cynegetis impunctata. Next base: position 1,047,052 of record JARQZK010002175.1, on the reverse strand, counting down.
TAACACCTCCTGTAGCCTCCTTAAACCAACACCTCACGAGCCGCCACTGGTATTCACAGTTTCTTCGCAGTTTTCAACCCATGATTTGATTGAATTTATGCTTGGGCACTTACTGTGTAACTGGTAATATAAGGAAATAACCAGCAACGTAAGAATAATTATTTTTATTAAAAAAATATGCATAGAATTCGCGTTGTTCTCCCGTGAAGCTATTCATTGGGCCTAAATTTCCAAGAATCGAAAAGCCGCTAGTGAGCTGCCCTGCCCTCCTCCACCTTCAGGTTTCCCCGCTAGCACGATTACAAAAGTTCAAAAATTTATGCCCACCTGTTATATAATATGAAAATTGTTAAACTAGATTTAATGAAAAAAATTAGATTAATAATTAAAATTAGATCAATAATAATAGAATATAATATTTAATTAACACGATTTCGGTATTTGATATATAAATTCTCCTCATGATAGATTCAAACCTTGAAATATTGTTAGGTTAATTCTAATATCTTGCTAAATATTTGTGTGGATTTACCGAAAATTTGAAAGAGATTTTTCAAATATATTCAATTGATTTTTTTTTGATAAATCTTGAATTCAGTTGGCAGTTCTTCCATAGAAGAGTAACCGAGATGAAATGGCGTATAGGATTCCAGTGCACACTAATGTAGTGTTTAACAAGTGAACTCTTGGTTTCCAATATCTAAGGCGGATGGTGCTATGAGGTGTTATACATATAGTAGTCCTGACCTCGATTTGTATTGGGGAACAATTAGAAATATGTTAGTTCACCCAGAGTCAAATAAGTTGCACGGAAGAGATCTTGATTTCAAAATTAATGCGACGCGACGCAGAGAGATATACACTTGGGTCTTGAAATATAGACACAAGGAAGGGGACAGGTTCTAGTGCTGACCGCAGCACGAGAGTCCTAATCTAAGTGTGAGACTGGAGGTTTAGTAGGCTTATGCCCGGAAACCGAAAGAACAGAGGTGTTTTTAGTGGGTAGGCAATGTTGATATATATTTATATATATCAACTATTGAATCCCACACAGGCCGGGTTCGCAACCGGTATCGCTTTTGAAGTTTTCACCTCGATTAAAAAAAAAAAAAAAAAAAAAAAAAAAGATAAGATCGAAACAACGATTTTGAGTCGGGGCGTCTTGACGTTTTCTATAATTTACTGTTGCCTCGCGAAAGCAGATGACCTCTCGGAAAATTATTCGATAATTTTTAAATTATTGAAAAATTTTTCTTGTTCACTTTATGTGATACAGATTGTAAGTGTTAATAATTATATTATTTCACAATCCAAACATGTAAAACTTTCTCGCGTTGAAATTAAATTACACATATATTCAGTTGAAATGGTTTCGAGAACAAGAAAATTTGTTATTATTAGGTAACTGAATTCATGAAGAATAGATAAGAATGTTAAGTTGATAAGTAGTTTAAGAAACAGCTTCGAGATCGTTCTTGCTGAAAGTTCAATGAAAAATGCTTTGGATGAGTGTTTGATATTCTCGAAATGAACATAAAACTATGAATCAAATAGTAGGTGAGCTACTGATAGTCTTATCACATCGCCACTTTTGTACACTTCTTATCACGTATTTCAAAGAAATCCCTGTAAAACCGTCCTAATCACAACGACAACACGTACAAATATTGGAATTTTATTTTTGTATATATGTCATCAAAGGCCGACCATATAGAATTGGTATCAGAATTGATAACTTATGTGGTTTCCAATTGTTTGAAATATGTTGTTCCTCTATATCAGCGCTGTCCAACTTCTCTTAGCCAGCGGGCCATTTTTTCTTCAGCAAATATTTCACGGGCCGAAAAGGATAGGTAGATGAATATTCAGTATATATCAACTCAAAAGTTATTTTATTTATACGAAGAAATAAAGTCAAAGATAGTAACAGTTTTTCGACGATAAAGTTTATATTTTTGCATAATAAATATTGCGTTACATTTATTGTTGAAATGAAATATCACACAATGTTATTCTCAAAAATAATACATAACAAGAAATAATAAAAACACAATAAATTATAATATATAGAATAAAGTATAAACTTTAAAATAAAAACACTTGGCTTATGTTTCACAATATAAAAAATCTTTAGATACTGTACTTAGCAGTAATAAAAAGTCGACATGTTTCGAGCTATGAACTCATTATCAAGACTGTCTTGATAATGAGTTCATAGCTCGAAACATGTCGACTTTTTATTACTGCTAAGTACAGTATCTAAAGATTTTTTATATTGTGAAACATAAGCCAAGTGTTTTTATTTTAAAGTTTATACTTTATTCTTTATGATGTTTCACCAAGTGATGTGCGAGAATTCAATCTCAGAAATTATAATATTTTCAAGCCTAAGCCATTTAATTGCATTGTGGCCGTAGTTGTTGAGCAACCATTTTTTTATGTCCATATCAATACTTGTTGTGGTAACTCTGATTATATTTTCAAGAGTGGAGTCTTTCAAGCTGTTTATAAATTTTATTTTTTTTATATTTCATGTCAGAGAATGCACGCTCGCAGATATATGTACTTCTAAATATATAAATGAAGTCCAAAACCTCTCATTTTTGGATATTTTTCTTTATCCAAATGTTTGAACACTCGCATAATTCCGTTTGATATCAACGGAGGAAATATCGATATTGAAAGGATCATTGAATAAATCAATACTCATCTTTAAATCATTAAATTGAGAAAATCTAATAAAATCTTCAAAAAGCATATCTAATTTAGGTAACAAAATGTCAAAATTCAATTCTATGCTATAGGCCTTACTTTTTTCATATCTTTTTGTAACATCCAAAATGAAATGAATTATTTTCCTGCAAATTTAACTTCCACAATTTTCATTTATTCATTTTTCACTTGTAAGTATATTATTTGTTGATTTTACCTTAGATACGGTTGCTATAAATACACTCATTATGCCCTAGAGCCTTATTAGCGGGCATTATGGATCATAACGCCCGATCATTGTACGAGGACAACTGAAGCAACTTCCATTGATTAAATACTTCATAATCCTTGTCGTATACGACTCTGGATTTCTCCGGCAATGAATTATTCGCAGCTTTGGCTGCATTTTCTATGATATTCTTGGGTAAATTCATTTTCATTTCCATTATTTCTATAATGGAACAAGACTACAAAAAGAAAGCAGCAATGACATTCACTAAATATGATGACAAAAATATTCACAAACGTCAAAATATCAGCAAATGACATGCCTACTATGAGAAGGAAAATGGAAAGTAAAGAAGCAATGAACCGATTTTAAAATCATTTTTTCATTATAATAAAATAATTTTTTCGTGAAAAATAAAATCTTTTATGCACCGCGTGCGTTATTCGATCCTAACGTCCATTGGGTGTTAGGATCTATATAATGTACTTGGTACATAAATAACTATTCTGCATCCTGTTACATGTTCATAAAGACAACACACATCTTGGTCTCTTTCTCGCAATCATTTATTCAAAATATTTAAATAATTATTTGTAATGTCTATTAGCAAACACTCAGCTCGCGTAGATTAATTTTATCGAATGACCATAAAACAACCACATTCATTCATCATTAGCATTTTTATAATTCTTGTTGTACACGGTTGAATTATATCTAACTATTATCTAAAAATTTCATATACTTTTTAATTTTATATTTCAAACGTATACAGATATTTATTTAAAACTTGATGTAAAGTTTACTATAACTCACGGGCCTTAAAAAAGCTTCGCGGGCCAGATGCGGCCCGCGGGCAGCACTGCTCTATATAATGACATATTTTTTGGTGATGGCACAAACATTGTTGGTGCAGGTAACTTGAAGCGAGTTAATGATGACATAGTTAATTTTGGTTTTCAAGACATTGATTGCATCCTTATTTGCATAGGTATATATATATATATATATATATATATATATATATATATATATATATATATATATATATATATATATATATATATATATATATATATATATATATATATATATATATATAAATATATATATATATATTGTTACGCTCTGAACCCCCTCGATTATTAAATTTAATTGAGAGGAAAAATAGAAGATATATATAAACTTTTTTAGAGTGACTTTTATAAGGGCGCCACCAAGGGCACTGTGTGTTGGGAAACCTTCAGTAAAAACAGTTTAAACAGCCGAAAAAAATAATATAATATCCTATATCGTACAAGTTATTGACTTATCTTAAAAAAAAAAGGTGTCTTCTGTGAACTTGAGAGTTACCAATGTCCCGATCTCGTACCAAATTCAAAATGTCCAAATAACTTCACAAGCAAAAACAACGAAACCAATTAACTTCCTTCTCCAATTTCCAAAGAAAGGCTGTAGGTCCTTGCCCAATTTCTCTTCTATTATTAGGGTTTTGTACGTCGGCTAGCTACTGTGGTATTAATCTCCTAATATAATTTAATATTTCCTACGGTAATTGACTTTCCAAAAAGCCAATTACAACAATCCCAAACAAATATACTAAACCTTTCTAAGGTTTCCAAATAATTCGCGATCTCCTAAATTTCTCTGCGATATCGATTTAGATTCTCGAGTACCTTCCTCGTCAAATCTCCGCATCAAAAGACCGTCGCATCCGTCTACCGATTCAAATATCCTCCTTCCCTACCCATAACCGGTCTACGTACCGAAGAAGTGTGAAATAGACCCGCTAATTGCCCGAAATTTGTATCTTCGCTCCCGGACAAAATACTCCAAAATTGCTAAACCGACTGCAGTCAAACAGACTGCAACAATATATATATATATATATATATATATATATATATATATATATATATATATATATATATATATATATATATATATATATATATATATATATATATATATATATATATATATATATATATATATATATATATATATATATATATATATATATGTATTTATATATATTTATATATATAAATTTCAAGGCATTTTAAATAATTTCTGTTCAAAAGGGGCTATTCGGATATTGGGGTTCTATAAGGTCACAAATCGAAGGTTTTGCTTTCAGCTATTTAACGGATTAACTTATAGATAATTCAATTGTTAATGCAATGTTACCAGGAGATAATGTAGACTGCCTTTTTTCATTTTTTACCTTTAGCATTTTCGCATATTTTCAGTTAGGTACAAGAACTCGTAAAAACGTATTTGGAAGTTTCACAAACCCATATTCGATGTAAAATTTTCCGAGAATTCAGATATCTGCTTAGATTTACTGGAGATTTAGACGTAAAATATTCGCAGTGGCGAAAAAACTGCAAACTACCCGTTTGCGTTCTAAAATTTTTATTTAAAAGTACATATAATTATAGATCTTTCCTGAGAATTTGAGCGATAACAAAATGGTGTTTTTGAGATTCAACTTCTGAAGTTATCATTATTTTTACTAACTTTTTCTGACACAGCAACAAGGTACAGAAAAACCTCGAAATGATTGAAATTTTATGAGTCTAAAAATTGTGAGCCAATTCGCAAGACATCGATTGCAATCGATTGTGCCATTGACAAGGAAACCCAACAAATAAAGCATTTCACAAAAAGTGCGAAAAAATAATTCATTTTCAAATCTTCAAATGTTCAGAAGAAAACTACTGGAAGATTGCAAGGGAATAGAAATTGTTATATCTAATTAATTGTAAATGGCTTTTGTAAGAAATAAAAATATAAGTTACTTTTAATTCGTAGTCATTCAACTATATTTTTCTACGATTTAGCATTTTATAATGGGTAGCGAACTCTCATACACTCTCCTTTATTTGAGCATTTTCAGCTTAGCAAGTAATTAAAGCTATTCTCTCCCACCAGTTTATTGGTTTAAAATGACATATTTATGGCTTTAATCGCATAACATTCGTTTTGATGTTGCGGTTAATTATTTTTATTTTGATTTGTGGGAATCACTTCATTATTTTAAGGATATTCAACATGCCCTGGATCCGCCCTTATATATCACATATTTATAAACACATATACATACAATGAACAAGGAAAATTCTTCAATAATTTCAAAATTTTCAAACGATCTTTCAAGAGAGCTGGTTAATAGTATTCCGCGCGCTCTCGTATATTCGGAGTTTTCAAACACTATGTTAGTGTACTCTGGAATCCCATACCCTACTGTTGCAGATTAGACATCTCCATGTGAGGAAGTATTTGTTCTCTTGAAGGAACTCTGCAATTTCGGTATACAAGGTAAATATTTGGTTACCAATGTGTATGGTGGATGGCGCTATGGGTTGTTATCCATATATTTGTATTTGGAAACAATCAGAAATATGTTAAGTCACTCCGAGTCAAGTAAGCTACACTGAAGAAATCTAAAAAATGCAAATCTTGAGTCGGGGTGACTTGATATTTCTTATAGTTCACTGTTGCATTATGAATGCAAATTTAGCATCGAGGAATACATTTAACCAGCTCCCTTGGAAGATTGTTAGATAATTTCCCAATTATTATTGAAAAATTTTGCTTGTTCACTTTATGTGATATATGAAATTAACCATGGTCAACTAGTATATTTGTTATGAATTGATTGACCAATTATGATTATACGAATTATATTTTATCTTCTTTTTGAAGTACCTATCCTCTGTGGATATTGGCTATCACGTTCGTTCAAATTACTCTATTCACTACCGCTCTGAATTGTCCATGTTCGTAAATTTCGCAGCCACGATATTCGTCTACGTCCTGCTGACCAACGACCGTCGTTCTTCCCCTATAGGATGAGTTGGAGGAGGTAGTGTTTTTCACCACGTATGATATGTGTGAAGCATTCCAATTTTCTACGTTTGGCGTTTGGTAGGTATCCAGTTGTCCACCGATGCGTTGTATTACCGTATCGTTTGACACGTGATGTATCCATGGGATTCTGAGTATGCGGCGTTAGCACTACATCTCAAATGCATCTATGCGCCTACATGAGGCATCGGTAGGGGTCCACGTTTCTGCCCCATTTAGAAGGGGTTGAGAGTACATAGTA
>JARQZK010002175.1:1005000-1037500 GCA_030704885.1 Cynegetis impunctata | reverse complement strand
TTCCGTATTTGAAATTTTAAAATTATGGTTGAAATCACAGAGCTCCATCACTAAGGTCGTATTTTTCGCGCGAAATGCATCGCGTCGAGATGGGATTCTAGTGAAATATCACGCTTGAATAGAAAACCGAAATAAAAAAATGAAGGAAACCCTACTGCGTAGCACTAGGAATGATAAAACCCCTCGGCGCATGTGCATGTCGTCAATATTTTTTGAATGTACCTATTATATAAATTAAATAACAATGAAAGTCGATTTTACGAATGGAATGAAGGAAAATTGCAATAAATGTATTAATAAGTCGATATTATATTATAAGTGAATTTAGCAAAAAAATTCATTGTTTGACTGTCGAATTTGAATATCCTATCGCGGCTCATTTTGCTGCAAATTATGAATCAAATTGATAAGATATCTCTATGGATTGGAAGCAGACACAGACGCAGAATCAAGCTGAAGCTATCAACGTCGCTTGGTTACCGTGGCACACAGAGCACTTCGACGCATGTTTTGTAGGACTTCGTACATATCGACCTTGGAGCATGCGCATGTCGTAATGCCTATCTAAAAAACGCTAAAATTTTTTATTCTCCGTTGGTAAAAAATTGGGAACAAAACTTCTCTGATGAAATCATATGTATTTAATCGATATCCGTTGAAATTTTTAAAATCGGACGAGATCTTTTTGTAGTGAGAATTTAGCTTCACCTCGGGGTAAAAACGCTATATTTTTTTATTCTTCGTTGGTAACAATTGGGAATTCAAATTCCCTAATGAAATCATGTGTGTTTTATCGATATCCGTTGGAATTTTTAAAATCGGGCCAGTTACCAATTTTTTGTCGTGAGACTATAACCCCTTTAGCTTCTCCTCGGGGAAAAAAACTCTATCGCAGCGTGCTTCATTAGAAAGGCAGGTTTTCATAACGTATGCAGTTTGAAAAATCCATTCATTCAACAATGATTTTGTTCCAAATCCAAAAAAAAATACGCCTTATGATGTGTCAACAGTATTTATTTAATCCCGGGGGGTCAATCCGTACCAAAACCAATCGTATCCAAGATATCATACGAAACTACGTACTACTTGAGTGTTTGGTGTCAAGCATCATAAAAAGTCATGAAACGAAAAACTATCTTCGTCCTAGGTCCAACTTTGCTAATCGTACCCATTTTAATAAGCAGGTTTTCAAAGTGAAAACCTGCTAAAGGGAAAATTTATTTTAAAAAAAAATTGCGAAGTGCATCGTGGTTGAAGAAAAAAGTTGAAACCAACGAAGGAACGTACCTCTAGAACAACATAATCTACGAACCAAATTTCAATCTCTATCGTGAAAAAAAGTTCGCGAAGTGCAGGGATGTAATTCGAACGGAATAATCACCACGAAATGTAGCGCGGTAGAGAAAAAGATTTGAAAACGAAAAATGATTTTAACTCAACTTAATCTGAACATACGTACCAAATTTTAACCCTGTAACTCAATCTGTAGAAGCTTTGGAGTTCGGAAAATTTTCAAAAACCCCGAAAAAAGGAAAATGGCGTAAAAATGGCGGTGGTTGAAAAAATTCAACTAAATTTTGATAGTTTTGTTCTGCAACGAGAACAATCTCTGGTACCATGATGGGAGCCGTTGGAGATTCCAATATGTACCAGGAATATATATATATATATACATATATATATATATATATATATATATATATATATATATATATATATATATATATATATATATATATATATATATATATATATATATATATATATATATATATATATATATATATATATAGGGGGAAGTCGGTGAATTGTGCGCACCTTAGAAGCCGGGTTGATATTTTCTTGAATAGAGCATCTAGAACTCTGAAATTTGGCATAGATATTCTATATATCTTGTATATGATATAACTCCAATGAATTGAATATCACAAAAAAATATGTTCTGAGCTTGAGAACGAAATAAGACATAAACTGACAATGCTCATGATTATCCACCCTATGCGGGTAATTGTGCGCACCAGTCAGGGTAACTGTGCGCAACCAGAAATCTGTAAATATAATATGGTGTATCAGGTATAATCAAAAGAAGCATTACAGAAGACATATAATATTTGTTATTATTGTTGTTACATTAACAAAATATAAAAGAATTGTAATTTAGGTACAAAAATCACAGTCATATTCTTCATAGCTTTCAGTGGACCATAAAATGCTAATTCTAAAGCCTGTGAGCAATAAAAAGTATGTGGTGTGATGGCTAGCAATTCAATCTTGTTTTGCCTACAAAATTTATAATTTTATAGCTAAATTGTTAGCTACTGCATAAGAATACGCTAATCGCAGAAGTTCATTTCTTATGACACCATAAAAAAGTTTTGCCATTTTCAGTACGTGACTCTCTAAACTCTTTTCTTGGACCTGTGAAAAAATGGGATGTGGACCCACTAATATCACATCCTATTCACCTTTCTTTCATTTGCGAATTGTATATTCTGGTAATAAAACTTCCTTCCGTCATCTCTAACTGCTCCGTCATTTGCAACAAATCACAAGACTTTTTTCATTTTGTCAGCGTCCCAAGAGGCTTTATTCGTTTTGCGGGTATATTTTAGCATCTGAAATTATTCAGAAAACATTTTGTTTTATACTGAATAACAACAAAAACTTCTTACTCAAAAAGTTGGCTGCGCATGGCGTACCATTACCCGACATGGACCTAATGCTTATAAAAATTCACCAAAATAAAACTGGAGGTTCTTTACCTTAGATGAATCGCTCCTACAATAGCTAGAACCACGTTGACTATTTTAGTATAATTACCCAAACAAAATAGTCCTCATTAACATTTTGAATCTTCTTTTCGCACGCACAAAAGTTAGAGTAAACAAACAAAATAGTAGTCAGACACGATGACACCTGCGTTTGCCGCGGAAATTGCCCAAATGGCTGCGCAACTTTAACTATCTCCTAAGAGATGGCACGAAGTGTATGAATTCTAATAAATGGTTGACATTTTCTACTGCTAATATGCTGCGCATCATTAGCCGCCGCGCATGATTAACCGACTTCCCCCTATATATATATATATATATATATATATATATATATTTATATATATATATATATATATATATATAAATATTTATATATAAAAAATATATATATATATATATATATATATATATATATATATATATATATATATATATATATATATATATATATATATATATATATATATCAGACATGAAAAATGTTTCGATAATCGTGGCCTAGGAGGTCTAAAACGAATGAAAAAAATGCTTCCGCATCTGACTGATTTTCTTCGATACACTGTAATAGTATATATTCTATGAGATAAAATACGACTAAAAACACATTTAACCCTTTCAGCCCCACTTTTCTTTTTTCAATATACTGAGTTGGAATTGTGATTTCTGAGTTATTTTGTACATAATTAGGTTACTCGTTCAGGTTTGCATTTTTGTTTTATTTTTTTTTTGACATTGACAGATGGGACAAATATGCCCCATTGGTATTGTTAAATGGGTTATATATGTCCCACTGGTAGCCAATGAAAAAAATGTCCAAGTATTCTCAAATATTTATTCTATATAATTTTAAGTGTGATATGGCGTGAAACATCTTCTGCAAAGTGGCACTTGACACATTCTGCACAATGTTGTGGTTCTTTTTTCAATTTTCTGTTGGGAACATCTTGTACAACGTCTACGAGTTCTACCCTCAACTGGCAAATGATCACCTATATTTACCATGCTTCTTGACTTTTTGGACGGCCTCCCCGTAAACCTCCTTCTTCTGTGAACTTTTGACGTAGCCTTTCCAAACTGAATCAGCTCTTCGGCCAGAGGTATTAAAAAGTCAAGGAAGGGGACTTTTTTTCGGTGAAGGTCATTATAGATTACCCAACTGTTCACAGCAGCAACCATCACCAGCCTGAAAAAAACTTTTTTCCACCATTTTCCTGATTTGCGATCCATATCGTATAAACCGGACATTTGGTCAGCTAAATCAACTCCTCCCATGAAGTTAATGTAGAAACTGATTGCCTCTGGGCAGGTAACTTCTTTTCTGACACCATCCTTACCACGACGCATTACAGCGGTAAGGCCATCTGCATGACAATTACTAAGAAGTAAAACTTCCTTAGTATCTTGCCATTTCGCACAAATTGTGCCATATTTATTACCGAGAAATTCTGATTCTCCTCTATTTAATTTTTCTGTAAATTTTGGTATATATTTCCTGTTTGTCATTACGGTTCCCACAGATGGAAATGGAATTTCTTTCATGAGCTTTGCTGAGGTAAAAAATCTGTCATAGCATAGTACTACATCTTTAGATTTTATTGTACTAGCTAATTTATACACGACTCTTTCACCAAGCGTTCCATCAACTTGCTCTCTTTCCTTTCCAGCATACACATTCATGTCATAAGTGTAACCAGTGAAAGAATCACTTCTTACCCATATTTTAATTCCTCTTTTTACAGGCTTCATCGGCATGTATTGTTTTAACCCAGAACGACCTTTAAATTTCACCATACTTTCATCAATGCTCTGCCTAGAGGAATCTGATCTACATTTTTGAAAAGTATACTTCAAGCAATTTATAACTTCGTCAACATAATATGTTTTTGAATTGGAATTTTGTTTTTCTGGATCATTGAAATACAATTTGGATAGTAATAACTTAAATCTATTTCTAGAAATGCTATTTTTAATTATCGTGTTACCAACGGATGTATGGTTTGACCAATAGTGTCGAAGAGCTGGCAATTTGTTGTAACACATAACTAGAGAGCAACCCAAAACTATTGTAATCTCCCCCTTATCGGTTTTAGCAATGTTCTTTTTTTTTTGCTTTTCAAAAATTGCCAGTCTTTTATTAGTGCACTCAGAAATAAAAATACACAAACTTGGCGGAAACATTTTTTTGAATATATCTATTGCTTTCAAAGACCCTTTTTACCTCGTTATCTATCACACAGGTGTTTATTGGAGGAATCTGGAATCTTGGAAGAAAATTGTCGGTTATAGTAGACCATATTATGCTTTCCTCTTTATTTCCATCGTTTCCTTGAGCCTGACTTGTTGTTGGTACTGGCAATATATTATCTCAAGATCTTCGAATTCTTCGACTTCGCTTTCAGTAAGATTGCTCATTATCGCTATCGATTTCATTGTCTTGTTGACCATCCGAATCAGAAGATAATGACTCTGCCTCATAGTCTTTGTCGAGGTAGTCATCGGTCTCAAAGGGATACGACTCATATTCAATATCGGAAAGATTATCGACGAAATTCTGAAGTTCCTTTCCAGAAAGCCCTCGTTTAGACATACTGCAAAAAAAAACCAATGGGTTATATATGTCCCACTAAAAAATACCATTGGGACACTATTGTCCCAATAAGGCATTTCTTGAAAAATCAGGAGTATTTCTAATAAAATGCTATACTATATTAGAATGTAGTGTCTAACTACTATGAATACATATAAATAATCACCTACCTGCCCAGAAACTCGATGAAATTGAAGAAAAACCGATATGAATCAATTGAAACATGCACCACGTGTGGAAATTAATGGCTAAATGACTCTGCGAGGCGACGCCGTGTTGCCAATTCTATTTTATGTCGATGCTTTTGCACAAAGAACACCACTAAAGCAAAACTACGCTGAAATTGGGATACATTTATGCCAGTAAGTATTTATAAACTTTTAGTGGGACATATATATATCCCGATGGGGCTGAAAGCGTTAATTTATTAGGCTCTATGGAAATTTCAAAACATAAATCTTACTTATTCGATGAGCAAACTGAGTTAGTAATTCCCCGTTATTAAACCTGATAATTGAAACCTCTTAATGGTTAACCATTCCAAATAAGTTAAAATTTGTTATACAGTTATGGGAATCATAAATACAACCCCCTGTTATTAAAACCTATTAGTGAAATATTTCATATAATATATAAGCACTTTCATATATTTTAAGAATTAGTTTGTCACTAAATCTGATGAAGACACTATGCTGTAGAAACAATTGTCATCTAATTGTGAATATAGAGGATACTAAGTTCAAATAAACGTGTTTTTATTTCTTAATATGAACTTCTATCAAGTAAATATTACTAGGATTCAAAAACAAAAAAAATTCCCATATGACTTCACCATTAAATTTCGGAAGTTATTTTAGTATTTCGAGTATAACTCTGAAAAGCAACCTCAAGAAGAATCACTTTTACCAAACAAAAAACTGATAAAATTTCCATAAAATAAAGCTAAAACCAGCTTTTTTCATTTGGCCTCTAGAACACACTAAAGATTGAACAATGTTCTCAAGTCGTGCAAAATCTTCGTATTTCAGACTTTCAAAGCCTACAGTTTGTCCATGTGATATGTGTCCCTCGTCGATAGGATGTCTAAAAGCCAAATTGAGTCCATAAAATAGGTCACCATTTGATGGACACTAACTTATTGGTGTACGAATAAAAAGAAATAGAAAACTAACCAAAAATTAATTTCAACACGAATAAAACAAACGAAAACAATTGCACAGTTGCTAAACGAAAAAACTAGCATGATACGACCGAAATTTCATGGGGTTTTGCTATTTTTATGCTGAAGCCTCTGAATCTAGTCGATAATTGGATTTTCAGATTAAGCAGGGTCGAGAAATTCTTCAGCAACTTTTTCATGTCCAAACTACCAAATACTACCATGCATGTCGAAGAGTTTTGAAAGGTATTGAAAAGTCTCTACAAACAACTATACCATTTAATTAAAATATCTTGTATGAGATCGAAGAGGAGATTCGAGAAGGAAGCCGACTTCGTATATGCATTTTGGAGAGAGTATTAGTTGAAAGCGAAGCAATCCAATTCCAATTGTTACCTATTATGTCGAATATATTCCACAAATTGATTAAGTTAAAAAAAATCGTATTTATCGATAAGCTGATTAACTAGCTTGAATAAAAAACTATCAATTACTTGAGCGATATTTTTTTTTCACGAATCGCTCCTTCATAATAAATGTTTTTTCAACCAGGTCAGAACCTAGATCAATATTATCTGAGCCTCTTCCATAAATTCATTTCTTGACATTAGAATTACTTGAAGGTAAATTTTTTATTGAATTATAACTTGACTACCTAAGTAGGGTGGCTAGCTTTTCATTATTTTCAATGGCCTTATTTGATTATGATTGTATCGGATTTCCTTACGAACGCTCCTAGAAATGATTGAATATCGATGAGTTTGTGTATATAATCATTTTGAATGTCACTAGCAATATAAAAAGGTGAATCGTTTGAGGAATATATAACTATCTGAATGTGAAAGAATGATTTATGTCTGATAAAAATTAATTTAATCAATCTATTGTACTATTTCCTCAATATAAACGTAATAAACTTAGTATAATTTTTCTTCTGATTTTCATAAGAATTTATAATATATATATATATATGTGTATATATAAATATATATATATATATATATATATATATATATATATATATATATATATATATATATATATATATATATATATATATATATATATATATATATATATATATATATATATATATATATATATATATATATATATATATATATATATATATATATATATGTATATAATATTCACAAAGTTACAGGGTGTTTTTTATGGAATTAAGGTACAGATAAAACTAAATGACAAAGAGATGTTCTAATTGAAGGTATAATTTCTATTGAAAAAAAATTTTTCTCACCATTAGATTGCATGCAGCGATAAAACCGTGATTATCTTTTGTATCAAGACGAAGCAAAAACAAACAATAAGGTGATTAAGAAGTGTTAAATTTTTCTCTTCATGCTTATCAGAATATGACTTGCCAGTCTATACGCAAAGAGATTATTGCTTTCAGAAAATTTCGCTGCAGTTTCTGTATTACAGAATTATTAGAGATGCGTTTTATCAGTTCTTAATAAAAATTACAAAATGATTTACACGATGGAAGAGAGAAAGGAAATGTTGAAAATATATTTCCAGAACAATGACTGTGCTAGTGCTACTGCGAGGATTTTTAATGAAGGACATCCTGATAAAAATATTTATCTATCATTCATCCTTCAGTTGGTATATAAATTTGAGGCATCAGGATCAGTTGCAAACAAAAAACATAATCGCAGTCGTACGGTTACAGGTGAAAATGATCAAATCACCGTAATTGGTCAAATAATGGCTGAACGGGAACAATGTGGAAGTGTTAGAAAGTTGTCACATGAAACTGGATATTCAAGGGCAAGTGTCCACAGAATATTAAAGCTGGCTAAGTTCCATCGTTATGAAATGACACTTGTTCATGAACTGAACGAAGATGATGGTGAGCGGAGAATTGAATTTTGCCAAATAATTTGGCAAGAAATTATTGCAAATCCTGTGTTTTTGTACAACGTATGCTTTTCGGATGAATGCACCTTTTTCCTTAACGAAAACGTCTATAAACATATTTGTGAGTTTTGGTCTGATGAAAAGCCTCACCTCTTTAGGGAGCAGCATTCTCAACACCCACAAAAACTCAACGTCTGGATGGGTATTTTGGGAAATCACTGATTGGTTCTGTGTTCATTCCTGAAATCTCACTGGCGATGTGTATCTGGATTTGCTTGAAAACGTGATTGATCTTCTAATCACCGAAGCTTTGGAGGCAGATGAAAACCTTTTAGAAGAGGAGTTACGCTTTCAGCAGGACGGAGCTCCGCCGCACTTTGCAGCTCAGGTGAGACAGTACCTGAATGGTAGGTTTCTTGGACGTTGGATAGGCCGAAGGGGCCTAGTGGAGTGGCCTGCATGGTCGCCGGATCTAACACTGCAAAAAAAAATTTCTGGGGCCACTTGAAATCACAAGTTTATAAAACCAGAGTTGCAAATTTAGACGACCTTAGAGCACGAATAACATTACTCCCGAAATGCTACAGCATGTACGAAATAATTTTGAAGAACGATTGTATCGGTAAATGTAATCTAATGGCGAGCACTTTGAGCATTTGTGGTAAATTTTTACTAATACTGTTTGTTAAAAATATTTTTCTTTCAATAGAAATTAAATCACAATCAATTAGAACATCTCTGTTTCTTTTAGTTTTATCGGTACCATAATTCCATAAAAAACCCTGTTTTTTGTTTGAGAATATTCACTTAATAGAACACAAACTGCAGGTTCATACAAATTTGAATCCATGCATACATTTCTGCTACAAAACTACCCACTTTTTCTATTCAAATTCTAAATATATATATATATATATATATATATACATATATATATATATATATATATATATATATATATAAATATATATATGTATATATATATATATATATATATGTATATATTTATATTATATATATATGTATATATATATATATATATATATATATATATATATATATATATATATTTATATATATATATATATATATATATATAGATATATATAAAATAAAGTATAAACTTTAAAATAAAAACATTTGGCTTATGTTTCACAATATAAAAAATCTTTAGATACTGTACTTAGCAGTAATAGAAAGTCGACATGTTTCGAGCTATGAACTCATGTCGACTTTCTATTACTGCTAAGTACAGTATCTAAAGATTTTTTATATTGTGAAACATAAGCCAAGTGTTTTTATTTTAAAGTTTATACTTTATTCTTTATGATGTTTCACCAAGTGATGTGCGAGAATTCAATCTCAGTTATTAAATATATATATATATATATATATATCTATATATATATTTATATATATATATATATATATATATATATATATATATATATATATATATATATATATATATATATATATATATATATATATATTAAAATATGATTTTCTTTTTCACCTATATATTTTGGCATCTTTACAGGAAGACAAACAGAGCGGAAATTTGGTATTGGATTATTTTTCAAGGCAGAACAAAATTTGGGTAAATCATTTTGGATCTCCAGTTTTTGGAAAATGGAGTGGAGGGAGGTGTGCGAAAGTTTTCAACCTGGTGGCAAAAAATGTAGGAATGAATTATAAGTAATAAAAGCTCGGTTTTTGAAAGATTGCCTTACCACCAACCCTCCGCTCAAATTGAGTTATGATGTTATAAATTTGTATGTGGATGGTGTTGAGGTTGAAGAAGTGTCTTCTTGTGAACTTTTTTCTATAACTGCCGCCATTTTTATGTAGAGATTTGGATGAGTTACATAGGTAAGGAAAACCTCAAAATTTACGAAGAAACATAAAATTTCTTCGTTTAAATGGCGGTGATTACGGAAGAAAGAATATAATTAGAGCATATTTTCCTAATATCAATTGATTTCGCGTACTAATTTTCTACCCTGTAACTCAATTTACAGAAGGTGCGGAGGTGCTCAAACCCACTAAAACGAACAAGTTATTGAATATAGATCAAAAGTCCTCTTTTTGAAGAAAATATAATTATGATTTGCATTTATCAGAAAAAATGACAATGAAAGGCAACTCACAGCTTGAAAACAGCCCTTGCTGAATTCAGATAATTACGAAAAAATACATAAACAGCGTATCTCAGCACCCTAATGCCCGCCATATACGCTACGGTAGACCGGATAGGAAACCTGCGCAGGTATACCTGCGCAGGTAGACCGGAGCGTATGTGGGGATAGTATTTGCATGTTTTTGTACGTACACAGACCTGCGCAGGTATACCTGCACAGGTTTCCTATCCGGTCTACCGTAGCGTATATGGCGGGCATAAGATACTTACTGAAATTTGAAATTTATTACGATACCCTTCTCGAAAGTTATTCATGAAAAACATTTTTCGTAAAGGGTTATGCCCTTAATATTCGTTTTCGGACATAGGTTCATCAGGAAATCATTACTTATGTTTTGGAATTCTATCACTCCTAGAAGTGTAGAAGAAGCTATTTGTGAAACGTGCTGTTTGCGATATGTAAATTCTTGAATTGTTGATCATATTTTGGAGCACACTCCATGTCGAAGGGCGCTTAAGAAAAAAGTGATATTGTGATTGTTGAAATTTAGCACTCATTTGTAGTAACTTCGCTTTGTCAGGTACTTATATCCAGCAAAATTGACCTATTATTTTCAGAACTTTGTTATTCCACCCTATTTAATTTTTTAGTTTTTCTTTTGGCGCATTTCAATATCACTATTTAAATTTCTTGTCTTCAGATCAGCGTTTATAATCCATGTAGTTCACGATTTTGCATGTAAAAAATCATTTTGTTCTTTCGGAACATCTTTCATCAAAATTTTCATTCAATATTAGTAAACAGTTTGTATCTCGATTTTCATGTTAACTTATAATTGAACTAACATAATGTTGAAAAGAAATTATACAACAATATGTTACGATTTTGTTTCTGTTATATAGAAAGCCTTTTTGATTCAGGGCCTAAATTATAGTGTTTTTGAAGATTTGAACAGACTGTTTCAGGATTCTCTCCCAGCCAACGTGAGTCTTTCTGTGGAAGCAGAGAAAAAAGGTACGAGTTCTCGAAACTTGGTTGAAAAACGTTACAGATTAGGAAAAGAAGCAGTAGTGGAAAAACATCCTCCGTACTATTATTGAAAACATGAATGGTGTCACAAGCTGTTAAATATTTAATTTTACTTTGCTGATCAAATTTATGGATTATAGACGAATTATTAACCAGTCTCTCGCATTTGATTTCAGTTCCATCGTTGTTTTCTTGTTGTTTGAAAATTATTCCCCATATTTTTGTTGTACAAAACATAAGGAAATTTCTACGACATTTTATACCTCAAGAATATATTATTGAGATAGTATTGGATTACACCGCAGCTGTTTCCTCATGTTTCCTCATTCATATTTTTTTAATGGCGTCCACAAAAAAGTAATTTTCAGTGAAATAATTAAAATCATGTTTCATTAAAGTCATAAAATCTTTAGTTTCTAGCATATCCCATATCGCTTGATAAAACATGAATGGTCTTAATATACAGAAACCATAAATTTCAAGTTTCACAAATATACCAAATGAAAGAATTCAGACATTTTTCAATATTTCATACTCAGAATCTTGAAACTTTTGAATTTAATCGTACCCTCACATGTAAGAAAATATGAACCACAATATCATTTGTTTTACAATATTTCTGAAATAATTAGCAAAGGTTGAAATATACTGATGAAAAATGTATGTAATAATAAAAAACTTAAAAAGTTTCACTCAGTCAAATATAAGAATAAAAATAGTTTTGGAGAAAGCTGCTGTGTTTACGAAATGTTTTATGACAAAAAACCATCTTCAACCATTGGATAAATATATATAAAATCAGCATCCAAATAAAAGAATAGATAAAGTGAATTGGAATGGAAACACTTTCGCTTTCTCTGAATATAGTACCAATTAATTTCAATCGCTTACTAGACTACAATAAAACCAACTATTTACATCCAGGTAGGCACTAAAAGTAAACTTCTCTATCTGAAACTCAGAGCATAATGAATACCCAATAATGATGAAATTGAATTCCATTTTACACTGACGTAAGTCAGTGCTAGCGTTCTTACTAGGTAAATACTAGGTCACTATCATTTCCTGAAAAATATCTAGATAATTCAGTATAAACCCTTCTAAAAAAACTGGTAAATACAAAAATATATTTGGCTGAACGAGTTGCTTCCCAAAAACTCAAAAACATCCCGCCTGTCTCACACATATGTACTTAAATAGGAAATGAAAACCTTTTTTCTATATTAGTTCATTTTTATAAATGGTTTCAATCAACAGTTTGCTCAACTGATATTGGCAAAATTAAACTTATTGTGGAAGAACAGTTCAAGGGGTCCCTGTTTTATAGTATATTATTTATTTTTATGTCGACGGAGGCTCACAGCTTTCAGGAAGGGCTAGTGCTTCGGCACCGCCACTTAGACCTGGTTAGACCTGAGTCGCATTGCGTGAACAAACCGTACTTATACCTATGTGTTGTTTCATTCAATAGAATAAACATAGGTAAGAGATATATATATATATATATATATATATATATATATATATATATATATATATATATATATATATATATATATATATATATATATATATATATATATATATATGTATATGTATATGTATATGTATATGTATATGTATATGTATATGTATATATATATATATATATGTATATATATATATATATATATATATGTATATATATATATATATATATATATATATATATATATATATATATATATATATATATATATATATATACAGGGTGGCCCACCACATTCGCCACGGTGTTTCTATGAGAAATGAAGAGAGTGGGGAAAAAATTTAGTACAGTCATATGTGGGCCCATGAGGAGCATATTCCAAAATTATTTTGAAATATACACGGTGACCTAAACAAAAAGGTAGGTACATATCAGAGTTATATTTTTTCTTTTAGAACACCTTATAATTTTTATATTTTTAGATAATAAACACCAAATAAAGGTAAGTTACTGCTATATTTTCTATACCTAAAACTAACCGTTGCTGAGAAATTTTGATAAATTGAAAAATACGGACCATGATTTGAAAATTGTTTACACCCTGTAACATGTAACGAGCTGCTTGTAGCTGAATTTACTGCTTATCTGAAAGGTTAAAGTTATCAACCACATAAAAGTTTAATTTCAATATTGTACAGAGTGGTGAAAAAAATTGCATCAAAATTTGGGCACATTTTTTATTGAATAACTTTTTAAAGTTAAATGGAACATCCTGTATTTAATGGCATATTTTGACGCAGAATTAGATTCTCTTTAAAACTATATCAGTGTTCTTTATACCTATCTCTTATGATATTCAAGCAAAAGACGTTTTCATATTCTACTCATGGGTAATTTCTTTATATTAAAAATAGAACATCCTGTTTTGTAATTAAAAAGCATTTTTGAAATCTTTTCATTGAGGAACACGAAGATTAGCTAAAAGCTTGAGTTTAAATTTTTGCAAATACAGTGTATCTCAAGCAAGGTACAAGTATAAACTCAAATTTATTGCCATTTCTAAACTTTTGAAACATTCTTGAAAATGAAGGATCACCTATCTTAGTTATTGAGACGAAATATGTTAAATTGCCCTGTTTGTTAGCAAATGTATTATACTTTACAGTGAAATCCCAAAATAATATTATTATTGGGTCAATAAAAATTACATTTCATTATTACCAAAGTTACGATTTCTTATACCTATCCTACTATTTTTTTTCAATAATAGTAGGCTTTGGCCTAGATGACGTTAGTTTTTGTTTTGAAAGAACAAATATTTGACAGTTAAAATACTTATAATTAGTATTTTCTTGAAAGATTTTTACATTTTATTTAGTTAAAATGACAATCCCCTCGGCATGAATGAATTGATATGATTTTGATCAACGGATGTGGATGCAGCTAGATGGTTCACCCACTTTGATAGACTTGCTAGACACGTGTTAGATCGACAACATCCAAATAGATGGAAAGGACGAAGACGTCCACATAACTGGCCAGCCAGGTCCCGACTTTTTTGATGGGGATATATCAAAAAGATTTTTTACAATACACTGCCACCGACACCTCAGGATATGAAAGTACGAATGAGAAGAGCGTTTCGTTCCATACCGCAAAACATGTTATAAGAGTTCAGCACTCATTTCAAGAAACAGTTCACTTATGCATTGAGAATTTGTTGAAATAATAATTCTTAACTTACCTTTATTTGGTCTATAGTATCTAAAAATGTAAAAAAATATGAGGTGTTCCATAGGAAAAAATATAACTTTGATATGTATCTTTTTTTGGCTCACTCTGTATATTTCAAAATTATTTTGAAATATGCTCCTCATGGGCCCACATATAACTATGCTAAAAATTTTTCCCCAATCTTTTCATTTCTCATAGAAACACCGAGGCGAATATGGTGGGCCACCCTGTATATATATATATATATATATATATATATATATATATATATATATATATATATATATATATATATATATATATATATATATATATATATATATATGTATATATACATGAATTTCTTCATTTATTTTTATTAAACAAACTTCACGATGCGATTTATTGCAAATAAGATTTTTCTTCATAAACTGTTGGGATCCGGATATACATAATATGCTGTTCTTGAAGCTGTACCTAATTGCTAGATATGGCAAAATTGTTGACTTATCGTCAATATTTAACCAACAATTTCTGTGAAATGAAAAATCATTTCTTCAATGATCGCAAATATAGCTCACACAGCAATGTTGAATGTCAGATATAAGCCTAGAATGATAAATCTGTTAGATTACTGAAGTAAATATATACAGACATATTTCTAATGATATGAAGTGAAACTATCGCACATGAGACTAAATAATAGGTATGTATATATGTATATATATATATATTTATATATATATATATATATATATATATATATATATATATATATATATATATTTTTTTATTTATTTATTTCAATTGTTGTTACCTGTGAACTATTTTCAACTTTTTGATAATTATTAGCAATAACAAGCTCGTTGAATCTCAAAAAAACTTTACAAAGCTCATAAAAAATTATATATACCCATATACATATATATTTATATATATATATATTCACACACACACATATATATATATATATATATATATATATATATATATATATATATATATATATATATATATATATATATATATTGCCACGAACGTGTATCGATAACACGAAGGATTCTGTTTTCTATATATATATATATATATATATATATATATATATATATATATATATATATATATATATAATCTCTTTATAATTATTAGCAATAACAGGCTGGTTGAATCTTAATATACCGATAATTTTTGCTTTACTTGTTTTTTTTTTAATATTAATTTACTCTTTCTGAGATCTCTCGGATGGAATTAATCGCCTCCGTGGCAAAGTTTGACCAAATCTCCCATACCGGAGAGTTCAAACAATAAACCACAAATAAGTGATTTTCTTCCATAACAGAGGATTTTATTTATTAAACTATTTTCATCTCCAAATTTTCAATCCAATACTTAGCTACGCCGTTCTGATGAGGACCAAAGAGTCCGAAACACGTGTCAACGGCTGCTTCCATATAAACGTACTATACCGATAATTCTACTACACATCTTTAATGTTTTCCCATGACTAATTTCTTTGTTGTTAAATAAATAGTACCCTATTATTTTTATTTTCAAACATTACGTAGGTAAAGGTTTCTTTGGTTTCCCTTACAATCTAATGATAACTATTTTGAATGTTAATATTAGACTGAATAGCATATAATAAATAATTAGCAAGACAAAGCAGCCTTGTCTTTTCAAAAAAATTTTTTCGAATCAATAAATGTCAAAGAAATTTCAATTACCAATATCGTAATGAAACGTCAACTTATTAATTAAATCGAGTTTTTTAAGATTCAACCAGCCTGTTATTGCTAATAATTATCAAGAGATTAAAAATAAATCACAGGCAACAACAATTCGAATAAATATATATATATATATATATATATATATATATATATATATATATATATATATATATATATATATATATATATATATATATATATATATATATATATATATATATATATATATATATATATAATTTTTTGATAATTATAAGTAATAACAGGCTTGGTGAATCTCAAAAAACTCAATTTTATTAAAAAGTTTTAAAAAATTGAAATTTCTTTGACATTTATTGATTTGAAAAAATTTGAATAGTTAAAAAAGACTACTATGTTTCATCAAAATTTTTCGGCTGGGGCCGTTCTCTGTTATTTATTACGTGCTATTCAGTCCAATATTAACATTAAAATATGTTATTATTAGATGGTAAGGGAAACCACAGAAACCTTTACCCGCGTAATGTTCGAAATAGGTTCAAATGATTTTGATCTTGAAAAGTCAAATAATAGGGTACTATTTATCTATTTTTCAAAATTTTTTTTATTACGGCTGTGGCCGTCTTCAGTTAATAATTACGTGATATGCAGTCCAATATGAACAGTCAGGTCTGTTGATATTAGATGGAAAAGGAACCACAGAAACCTTTACGCACGTAATGTACAAAATAGGTTTGAAATATTTGATTGTTGGATTTGTCTTTAAAAAGACATTACTTGTAATTTTGGAGATCACATGTTCTAAACTATACCTACCTTCTTTTTAGAAAAATTGAAAATTCTAGATGTTTAAATTTTGTCGAAGAGGATGAGTTGTTATGGTTAGAGTTTCTTTGTTGAATTATTTTGTTTTGATTTACGTTGTTTCTTCGAAAAATTAAAGAATTAAATGTTTTATATCTGTTCTAATATTTACGACTTTATTTAAAATTTTTTTGAATATGTAACATTTCTAAAATTTCTCTGCGTTTTTGATCTTTCTCTATTTCTAAAATTTTTGTTCTATTAAAGTTGAAACTATGATGCTCATTATTTTTATGTTTGATTAGTGCTTGTGCTTTGGTATATTTGTGTGCCTTCAATCTTTCTTTTAAATTTTGAAAAGTTTGTCCTATATATGATTTATTACACAGTGCACAAAATCAAATAAAACAAATGTATTCTAAATTAAAAAGTAAAACACCTCTTCTGCAAAAATCTCATGTTGTTTATAGTATACCCTGTAATAATTGTGGGTAAAGGTTTCTGTGGTTTCCCTTATCATCTAATAATAACAGATTTGAATGTTAATATTGGACTGAATAGCACATAATAAATAACAGAGAACGGCCACAGCCGAAAAATTTTTGATGAAACAGTAGTCTTTTTTAACTATTCAAATTTTTTCAAATCAATAAATGTCAAAGAAATTTCAATATTTCAAAAGTTTTGAAAAAGTCACGAATGTCGTGGCGAAACGTCAACTTTTTAATGGGTTTTTTTGATACTCACCAAGCCTGTTATTGCTAATAATTATCAAAAAGTTATATATATATATATATATATATATATATATACATATATATATATATATATATATATATATATATATATATAAATAAATATAGATATATATATATGTAGTTATATATATATATATTAAGATATATATATATATATATATATATATATATATATATATATATATGTATATATATATATATATATATATAGATATATATATATATATATATATATATATATATATATATATATATATATACATATATATATATATATATATATATATATATCTATATATATATATATATATATATACATATATATATATATATATATATATATGGTTGTCTGGTTTCCCGGGTTTGTATTCGCGTATGGGATTCGTTGAAGTCTGCTCGACGTTTCGGCAAAATCACATTTGCCATCTTCAGGTAGCTCTTCTTGGTCGGAATGAATACACAAACCCAGGAAACCAGACAACCAGATTAGCTCCGCGAGAACCTGAAAGTTAACATATATATATATATATATATATATATATATATATATATATATATATATATATATATATATATACACGCCATAGTTGCAGAGTAGACATTTCATGTCATAGAGTATGTATTTTCTTGAAGAAATTCTGCATTTTCGATCTTAACGGTGAATTTTTAGTTTTCACTATCTTTGTTGGATGGCTTATTATCCATTTAGTAGTCTGACTGCTATTTGTATTGGGGAACAATTAGAAATGTGTTAATCACTAAGAGTCAAAAAAGATGCAGTGAAGAGATCTATAAGATCGAAACAGCTATATGCAGATTTTGAGTCGGGGCGACTTGACGTTTTCTTTAATTCACTGTTGGATTGTGAAATCAGATTTCTTGTATCAGAATACATATACCCAGCTCTCGTGGAAAGTTATTTGATAATTTTCAAATTATGTGTGTGTGTGTGTGTGTGTGAATATATAAATATATAAACATATAAGTATGTAGGTGTATATAATTTTTTATGAGCTTTATAAACGCCCTGAGATCATGAGTAGCGGTCTATGCTGGATTTGAACCGCTGAATGTCTTAGCCAACAGGAAAACCTGAGGATATAAATAGTTCCATAGTTTGGTTCAGAAGCGCTTTTTGATATATCAATATTCTGGTTATTGACATGTGCACAGCACATTGGTGTGTATTGTTTGCATACCCATAATTGTGAGAGCGGAATAGTGGAGGCACGGACTACCTGACGTGATAATATTTGTCCAAGAGGCATAATTATTCAATCTGCCGAGCGAATAAAGGAGATTAGAGGTTTATAAAGGGTTTTCTATTAGCATTGCTTTTTTTGAATTAAGTCAAGTAGATGCAAGGACGCAAGAATAAAAGCAATTTTTTTAATGATAGACGAATTTGAGCCTCATGAAGCAGCAGTAGCTATTTTGCCTGAACAGATTTTTAGCACGAAACAGATAACTTAGCTTATGTGACTTGGAAATGGTGGAAAAGTATTTTCTTCAGATAGATTAGAGTCCTAAAATAAGTATTTCATTATTTGGTTAGTAAGTAAGTGAGTCAGTATTCATTGGTGGCTGATACATCTGCATTAAATCAGTTTAACTGGAATGAAGGAGAAATCCTGGCGTATGAGCAGGAAATTAAACGCATCATGGATAACAAAGCTGTGGAAGATTTCATGATTGAATCCGCTGAAGCTAGAGGCTAATGATGCATATAGACTATTACAGAGCATTGAATATATAGCTCTAAAAATACTGAAATTATATACAAATAAATCCCAAGCTATCACTAAAATAATAAAACAAAAAATATTGCTTTCTCGCGGTAATGACAATTTGGTTAATAAGTGAAATAGCTAATTTCAGCGTACTTTGAATAATGCTGAGGGTTCATTAAATAAGTTAATGCTTTGAAAATATTCAAGTATTATAAAATAATAAATATAAAAAAATTTAAGTATTAGAAAATAACTGATATTGTACTATAGTAACGTAGTAATACAGCACTTAACTATTACTAATATTTCGAAACTGAAAATTTAATAGTGGAGTTGAAACTCGAATATTAAATATAAATTCTATTGAATTTTTCATACCATGCTGTTGTCATGGCTATAATCTGCTGTTAGACGTAGCAAATTCTTCTGTGATAGCAGAAAGATTTTCTGCTTTTAGTGTGAAAATTTATTTGCTATTTTCAAGTTCCAGCAAACGCTGAAATTAATCAAAGGCAAACTGAAGCTTACTATGAAGCCTTTATCAGACACCAGGTGGGAGATCAGAACTGGGGCAGTGAAGGCTATAATACTGCAATTTGACGAAGTTGTTCAACGCATCGAAAGTTTAAGAAATCAAACGGAACAATCAGACCCACTAGGTGATTGTGATTCAGCTTTGAACAAAATTATTAAGATTATTATTATCTGTCTATATATTTTAAAAATAAAAGGGAAGCCGAAAAACAGCATTTTTGATTATGAAGACAACGAGCAACCTATACAGTCTCCTGAGAGCCGATATAAAACAGATTTTCTAATACCAGCGAATAGAATGAACGTGAAATAATGCTGACGAAAAGTGGTGATAATGAAAAATGGTGATCAAAATTCACTGTTCGCTGTCTGTTGATTACATAGACCACTGCTTGTTGAAATTATTGCGACAGAAAAAGGAATTTACAGCGAACAATGAATAAAATAGTAGCTGTCAAAAGTTAGCCGATGCATGTTGGGATAGAAGAAAAGGGCCTATAGATAAGATACATATATTATAAAACCATATCAAGAGGCACTGACAGGCTTCTTGTTAGTGATGGATGCTATTAATAGAGTACTGACGTCAGCGATGCTGCTTCTAGTCGAATTAAGGAAAACATGAATAAGTGTGAGTAAAATCATAAACCCTTGAGGAATACCAGCGTTCAAAGTATTTGGATACAAGCTTTCACCATCGAGCGCAACACGCATTTGCCATTCATGGGGAAAGATTTAGATCAAGTCGCATAGCTGCTCGTGAATCCTTGTTATTGTCATTATGGATTAAAATATACTTCAGAGCAGCGGTGCAACTTTGAGCCCGCAATGCTCTTCAAAACATTAACTGACATTATATCAGTCCTGTTGGTTACCTACAGTTCAGTCGTTTCATAATTCGAAAGATATGTCGCGTGAGAAAGTTCAGTTCAAGAATAGAAATTCGGACTTTCAAAAAGTAAGAAATACTTTTTTAATCTGTTTCTGTCGTCGTGCCGTCGTGCCGCAAACATGGTCTTTTGTGAAAATTGACAGAAAAGAATGATAAAAATGTTGCTGATAACTTATGCTAGTGAATAGAATTGTCGTGAACCATCAGAAAATATCGAAACTTAAAGGTTACCTTGTTTTGCTAAATGCTTGTATTCGCTTAAGGTTTTCTCAACTCGTCTAACGGGTTTGAGCACCATTCGTTGAAGGCTCTAGTTCTACAGGCCGAAGAACGTTTGAATTGTTTGTTGAAGCAGGGCTCAGAAGAAGATTACTTCCTGAAGGTGTGCAACGAAGATTCCATACCTAAATCACCTCAGGAACAGCTGTCACTAAAGCAGAATGCGAGCCAAGGAGACGCAAAAATCTATCAGCTCTTACTATTTGGCGTTACTGCAGTGTCATATCAAAGGACGATCTTTTGGTTGCTCAATAATTTCCGCAATGATTCGACAAATGTAGTCTGAGTTCCGAAATGGACACTGGTCTTGATCTCAAAGCTTTCAGGTTCATAGGTCAGGTATAAATGAGTCTAGAGCATTTCAGAAATTATCAAGATAACTGGGTACTCTTGACAAAGGGTTAATCAACACAGAAAAAGTGCAACTGATATTCCGAGAATGATGCAGAGATCATATGATTATATGTTTGTGGATAATGGTCTTAAGTCAAACTACGTCGAGGTTGTCGACTTCCATAGAATCTTCATGTTGACAAACAAGCAATGTCCGATTGAATTTAAACGTTAACCTTTTCTTGCAACCTTTATAATGAAATTCATACCTAGGATATAGGACTTATATGTTGTCAGATAGTGGACTATTTGAAGTTTTGGTTAGTGTGAGAGTATGTGTTTTATTTAATTGCAAATGCCGGTAACCACTGTTAACGTTAGTGATGTCCTAGCCCTTGTATGTTGTAAAACTTTATATTAAGTTTTTTTATGTTGTCATGATTGGTAGTGTCGTAACTAGTGTTTATAACTGTCTTTAAACTTGAGATTTCATGTTCTTTCCTTAGAGATAATGCCTCCCGTAGATCCGAGCTTAACTCCGAAACATTTTATCCCAGAATACTTTTACTGAATATCCGTGGGGACGTTGTTGATTGTTTCTATTCAAAAGGCTGTAATTTTCTACCCTTATGAAACCATCCCAGCCGCCAATGAGACACAAAGAAGAAGCAGATAAGGTTGAAATTATGTTCTCAATAAATAAAACCAATTTACAAATTAGAAAATAATTTTTCACTCAGATATAGATTGTTCAATTTTATATATATATATATATATATATATATATATATATATATATATATATATATATATATATATATATATATATATATATATATATATATATATATATATATGGAAAACAGAATTCTTCGTGTTAACGACACACGTTCGTGGCAATAAAATGAAATGAACTAGGACATTTATTTGAAACTAATCAAACAAACCTCCTAGCGGAGCTGGCTATAAGAGTTCACGAAGCATCGAAATATCAACATCTACCCCAGACGGTAATTGTTCGAAATGTTAATTTGTTTATCACAATCGATGGAAATTGATAGACAGACTGTTTCGCCCTTATCGGGGCTCATCAGTATCATCCATCCACCAGGAGTGATAACCAAACCAACATTTCAAACGGTAATACATATTTCTTCTAGTAACTCCATGACATATAAATATGACACAGCGCCACCAGTCGGAAACAATTGAACCACATCTTTCAGAATAGAAGAAAACATTTCGGCAACGAAACTCTTACGTCCTGACACCCGAAGGTGGTTACTATAATCGCTAAGCAAGAGTACAGTTGATACATCCATTTTGATGTAATTCAACATTCACCCGCCGCAAGTAATAAGCGCTCAAATTTTATACCTTTTACAGGTAGCAATGAATGGAAAACAGAATTCTTCGTGTTAACGACACACGTTCGTGGCAATAAAATGAAATGAACTAGGACATTTATTTGAAACTAATCAAACAAACCTCCTAGCGGAGCTGGCTATAAGAGTTCACGAAGCATCGAAATATCAACATCTACCCCAGACGGTAATTGTTCGAAATGTTAATTTGTTTATCACAATCGATGGAAATTGATAGACAGACTGTTTCGCCCTTATCGGGGCTCATCAGTATCATCCATCCGCCGGGAGTGATAACCAAACCAACATTTCAAACGGTCATACATATTTCTTCTAGTAACTCCATGACATATAAATATGACACAGCGCCACCAGTCGGAAACAATTGAACCACATCTTTCAGAATAGAAGAAAACATTTCGGCAACGAAACTCTTACGTCCTGACACCCGAAGGTGGTTACTATAATCGCTAAGCAAGAGTACAGTTGATACATCCATTTTGATGTAATTCAACATTCACCCGCCGCAAGTAACAAGCGCTCAAATTTTATACCTTTTACAGGTAGCAATGAATGGAAAACAGAATTCTTCGTGTTAACGACACACGTTCGTGGCAATAAAATGAAATGAACTAGGACAAAGTTGTTTGATAATTATTTTAAATTATTAAAGAATTTTCCTTGTTCACTTTGTCTAATGTATGAAATTCACCATGGTCGACAAGTATGTTTTTCATGATTTGATTGTTGTATTTTGCGTATTAAGCGACTAGAATACTCGGAGCGCGCTCTCGTGAGTATATCCAAAGGTTTAAAATCACTATGTTAGTGTGCCTTGGAATCATATACACCACTGTTGTAGAGTAGATATCTTCATATCAGGAGGTACGTGTTTAAGCGACGAATTTCTGCATTTTCAGTCTAAGCGGTGAATTGTTGTTTCCCAATATCTTTGGTGGGATGGCGCTCTGGATTGTAATCCAGACAGTGTTACTGACCACGATTTGTATTGGAGAACAATTAGAAATTTGTTAATTCACTCCGAGTCAAATAAGCTGCACTGATGAGATCTAATAAGATCGAAACAGCTGTATGTAGATTTTGAGTCGGGGTGACTTGACAATTTCTATAATTCACCGTTTGATTGTGAATGCAGATTTTGCGTTGCTGAATACGTATAACCAGCTTCCTTGGAAAGTTGTTTTTTTAATTATTAAAGAATTTTCCTTGTTCACTTTGTGTAATTATATATATATATATATATATATATATATATATATATATATATATATATATATATATATATATATATATATATATATAAACTCTTGATAATTATTAGCAATAACAGGCTGGTTGAATCTTGAAAAACTCGATTTTAATAAAAAATTTGACGTTCCACTATGATATTCGTAATTGAAATTTCTTTGACATTTATTGATTTAAAAAATTGAAAAAAACAGGGCTGCTTAGTATATGCTATTCAGTTCAATATTAACATTCAAAATTGTTATCACCAGATGGTAAGGGAAACCAAAGAAACCCTCACCTACGCAATGTTTGAAAATAATAATAAAAGGGTACTATTTATCCAACAACAAAGAAATGAGTCATGGGAAAACATTAAAGAAGTGGAGTAGAATTATCGGTATAGACGCTTATATGGAAGCAGCCGTTGACACGTGTTTCGGACTCTTTGGTCTTCATCAGAACGGCGTAGCCAAGTATTGGATCACTGATACTGTGTGGTTTTCTTCTCTTTATTTACAAGATTAAGAAGTAAATATAAAGTAAAAACCACACAGTACTAACGACGCCCAACGCTCTCTGTTATTGACAAGGTGAAAATTACGGTACTTGGTGTATTACCAAAGATTTCAATATGTTCAAATAATGTGAAATTTTCATTATTGTTTTGTAGTTTCAAAAAGCCTTATTATTTCACTAATAAAGGCAGTCTAGAACATATAAATTAAAGAAACATAAACAAAAGCTGTACTTATATATATATATATATATATATATATATATATATATATATATATATATATATATATATATATATATATATATATATATATATATATATATATATATATATATATATATATATATATATATATATAAGTAGAGCAGAATTATCGGTATAGCCCGCTTATATGGAAGCAGCCGTTGACACGTGTTCCGGACTCTTTGGTCCTCATCAGAACGGCGTAGCCAAGCATTGGATTGAAAACTTGGAGATGAAAATAGCACAACAAACGAAATCCCCTGCTACGGAAGACACACATTTGTGGCTTATTGTTTGAACTCTCCGGTTTGGGAGATTTGGTCAAACTTTGCCACGGAGGCGATTAATGCCATCCGTGGGATCTCAGACCGAGTAAATAAACAACAACAAAGAAATTAGCCGCGGGAATATATTAAACAAGTAAAGCAGAATTATCGGTATAGCCCGCTCTACTTGTTTAATATTTTCCCGCGGCTAATTTCTTTGTTGTTGTTTATTTACTCGGTCTGAGATCTCACGGATGGCATTAATCGCCTCCGTGGCAAAGTTTGACCAAATCTCCCAAACCGGAGAGTTCAAACAATAAGCCACAAATGTGTGATTGTCTTCCGTAGCAGGGGATTTCGTTTGTTGTGCTATTTTCATCTCCAAGTTTTCAATCCAATGCTTGGCTACGCCGTTCTGATGAGGACCAAAGAGTCCGAAACACGTGTCAACGGCTGCTTCCATATAAGCGGGCTATACCGATAATTCTGCTCTACTTGTTTAATACTTTCCCGCGGCTAATTTCTTTGTTGTTGTTGTATATATATATATATATATATATATATATATATATATATATATATATATATATATATATATATATATATATATATATATATATATATATATATATATATATATATATAAATATATATATATATATATATATATATAAATATATATAAATAAATATATATATATATATATATATATATATAAATATATATATATATATATATATATAAATATATATATATATATATATATATATATATATATATATATATATATATATATATATATATATATATATATATATATATATATATATATATATATATATATATATATATATATATATATATATATATATATATATATATATATATATATATATATATATATATATATATATATATATATATATTATATATATATATATATATATATATATATATATATATATATATATATATATATATATATATTTATTTATATATATATATATATATATATATATATATATATATATATATATATATATATATATATATATATTAAATATACCTATATAGTTAAGAATTAACATCCCATATTCAGTAAAGACATGAAAATTATTTTGAAAATCGAGTAATACGACTTTCTGGGGTTTTTCATGTGTACAGATTACGATTATATATATGATGATTAAATACAAAATTATAAAGGGAGGTGGAGGGGGCGAAGAGAAGAGGGCGTAAAAATGGCTATAGGGTATAACAGGGGACGACAGGTTTTAGCAATATGGTATTCATTTAATATAAACATGTAGAATCATTGAAAGAGCAGTATAGTATGACACCGCGATGCGAAGTTGGTAGGTTCGATTCCCACCGTGGCCTTGCGTGTTGTGTATGTCCATGAATTTTAGAAGTTAAAAATATTTTATATGATGAATAATATTCAAGTCTAATGGCCGTGTGGAACCTGATATTACTGGGGATTATGTATGTAAAACATATATTACATGAGAAATCATACAGCTAAACAAACTTTCAACTATTTCTACTAGTAGTCTGTAGCATCATGTTTTTTCAAAAGCCAACAGCTGTCACTCAACTTATAATGGGTTTTAACGTCCTTGATATCTTATTCGAATTTTTTTACACCCAAATATTCTGAAAATAATTTTCGACATGAGAATGTGTAACGTGTCAATTCCCCGCTTAACCGCCGCTACTGAACCCTGCATTCAAATACCGTGATTCACGCTATAAAACGATACGTAACTTTTGTTTCATCTATGAATAATAGAATTGCGCAGTTCGGGATGACATGCGTATTACGAAAATCTCGAGATTGCTTCGAGTTAACAGGTACAAGATCGTTCTTTCTTTTAGCAAATGGTTGTCGAAGATTCCAGATCATTAATTGATCATTATAGTCAATATCTATTAAACGAATAGTTTATTAAAGTTTATTAAAATTTATTAAGTATCTGTGGCGTCTGATAGACGGTAAGTTATGAGAAGAAATATAAGTATTTCGTATTAATGCATTATCTTGAAAATCTGAATTGATTCCTTATTTCATTTTTCCGCCATTTCATTTTTTTCATTTATCTATATTAAATTATTTATCTTTCAATATTGAAATAATCATCTTACATTTCTTAATTGAAAATATTTTTACTTTATTTGCTTATTTCATTCTCTTAATTTGACACAAGATTTTTGTAGGCCAACGATGGCAAATTTCACGTGGTCATATCTGATGTTCAGTTTAATGTTGGAACATATACTGTCTTTCTTAGCATCTTTGCTTGAGATAAATCTAAATGTTATTTTGAATTGACCATCGATGCCCTACAGATATTCTTGGAAAATATTAAGTTTGAGATTGTATGTTGATTTGCCCCGAATTATTTTAGCCACCTGGTCTGGAGTTTAGAATTCACGTTGTCTGGAGTTTAGATTTCACGTTGTCTGGAGTTTAAAAAACCACCTTACCTTACCTGGAGCTAATATTCACCTTACCTGGAGCTAATATTCACATTACCTGGAGCTAGTATTCACCTTACCTGGAGCTAATATTCACCTTATCTGGAGCTACCAAGAAACTAGGTACAAAGGGCAGAAGTCAAGAGTACAATCCACCTAAAGAAGAATCTCAAACGTCGACGGAAAATTAAATAAATGAAAACAAAAAGATAAGTCTTATTCTATGTAAAAGAAAACAGTAAATACCTTCATTTTATTTTGTTGCTATTACTGAGAACAACCTAGAACCCATATATGTTTAACCAATCTACCTGCTAGCTCGGGCATAAATATATCTTAAAAGGGAGAGTGGTTACAAATGTAACAAAAAGATTTTTAAAGATATGTGACACTCTCGCATTTTAAAGTACATATGGAAAGGCGAAAACAGCACCACTTTTCGGATTAACAAGAAGGGTATATTGTACGTATAAAGTACTTGGTTCGGGAATCATATGGCGTGAATTTTCTCATAATTATGTTATTTGTTGGCCTACTAATTTTATATATTAAAAAAAAAACTGCAATGATTTGTAAAAACACTTCGAAGTGGCTTTAAATTAAATCGACTGCATATATAACTAAAAACACCGACCATTGAAACTTTCTATATTGAAGCGACTTAAACGCTTCACTGTACTGTAAACGAGAAAACTGAACAAAAAGAAACAATAAAACTACCCTTAAAGGTCCACATTATGTGGAAATACCTGTTTCACATTGCTGTTGTAATTCCTACACTGTCGAGTACTAGGGCAGGTACAAATAATTTCAATGACACAGTGACATAAAGGTGAAGCAGGTATTTGAAAATAGGACGTGCTAGAACGTTTATGCGAAATTTTGTTTTAATAACGACAGCCGCAAAAAGAGCATTCGCATCGATGTTACAAATGTTCATATATATTTTCAGAGTATTCAATTGCAAAGAAAATTATTAATATATGAATAACCACAGTGACACGCTTTATTGAAATCCGAGAAGCAGGATCGGTAAGATTTACTAAAATTTTATTTTAGGAATTGAAATTGGCAAACTCAAAAGATAATTTACATTCTCTCTTCATAAATATATTGTGATAAATTTAGTTCCCAGCTCTTGATTATAGGTACAGATTCAGTTTGATAATTTGAATTCATGAGCAAACAGAAATCAATTTTGAAATAATTTAACGAAAAAAATTGTATGGAATCAGACACTGAGTTGAAAACATCAACTGAATGAAATATTCAATGGTTTCCTTTATTTTTAAATTCAGTGAAATAAAACAGCATGTTCTGGAATTGGAAATATAATTAATGAACTTTTTTTTTGTCTATTTTAAATGTGGGAAAATTAATTGAGCCATATTCGTAAAACACATGTACTTTTGTAACAGATGAATTGAATTAGGACATTTCTGTGAAAACAAGTTTCATCTTTCTGAAAGGTACTAAAAAAATCAGAAACCATCAACGAGCACATGGGTACCTACGTTTTATGTGAACTCAATAGAAAACGGATCAATACAATGATAAAATAATGAAATAATCAATGAATATTGTTCTTGATGATCATCAGTACTTAATAACTGATCTTATGGTGAAAATTTGAAAGTGATATGTTTATATACTTGAAACTTAGTAATCCTAGATGGATTTATAATCTAGGAAATGTCAAAATTAAAAGTCTTCTCATACATCCAGATATGGCACGACGATATAGGATAAGATGTCTTAAAGTACAGAATAGGATAAAATATATACGCCAAAGGAAAAAAAGTCTAGAAGATAACTCAAATTTTTCGAATATGTCGCTCTTGTAAATATTTGAAATTATATCACATATATCCTAATTTATTCTTACCTTCATGTCCATAGTGCCAGGTATCACTACATGCTAGTCCTGAAAGAAAAAAAATTTTTTCAATATATAATTACACATAGTTATTATAATTAAAATTTGTTCATGGACTTGTTAATATATCTCTCTATAACGTTATTTTTGATAAACATAATGTTGTTATTATGTCAATCACGATGAACGATAATTGTAATAGAAAATAGGATTTTACTATTTCTCAAGTGTATCAAGTAATGAAAAAAAAATCGAAATATAGCGCTTTACTTATATTGGAACCCCTGCAGAAAGCTTGAGTCACTTCTTCTGCGAAATAATACCCATGTTGCATTCCAAACCGGTGATATTGGAAAACATATTGATAATCATAAATCTAAAACTGATAAAAACAAAAACTTCGGATTATATGAAATTACTTGCGATAGTCATGACCAATTTTACATTGGTGGAACTGTCGAACATTTTTGAACAGATCCGACTTTCAAATATTTAATAGGGAAAATAAGGAATGAAAAAGATAACAGTGTTATGGGACACCAGGTATGAACGAAGTTCCTTCGAAAAATATAGAAGCAACACAGCGAGGCGGAATGGGATCAGAAAGAGAAGGGATGAGAGAACGGACAGAAAGAGTGAGAAAGAGACAGGTATTGTCTGTCGTCAATTGCGTTATATGTTTTCGTTACGGTTTTAGTCTCACATATTTTTCAGTTTGGTAGCGCAGCAAAATACCTATCTCCTCTAGCCTGCCGTAAGGAAGTTCGTTCCAAAAATCAAAGTTTCTAGAATATTTACAAATCAATAAATTTATATATTTGTTCCCCTTTTTGAACCAGCGAATAGTCCCTTACCTACTTAACTAGTTCAACAATGCAGTACCTACCTGGTAATGGTTCAGCTTGAATTATATTACCAGAATATTTCACATTAGTTCATAAATAATTTCAATTGTATATTAATATAAGTTTCTGTAGAATTATTCCACTGTTTATTCACCATCTGTTTATTCACCAAGTATTCTATATATATATATATATATATATATATATATATATATATATATATATATATATATATATATATATATATATATATATATATATATATATATATATATAAGGGGCGGCTATTCAAAGGCGGCTAAGGAGGCTAAGCCTCCTCCTCAATAATATTCCGTGTATCACTAATATATTATATTGAATAGTCAGCATTCAGCATATTCATATCAATCAAAATCATATTATTTTATGCACCTACCTTCCTTTCAACCTACATTATATAATGGTATTTACATTTACTGCATTTCATTCATTTCAAAATTTGTGGCAACGCTGCGGAGGCTTAGAAAGGTATATTCTCAACGTTCATTATGCCTGCCATAGAAAAGCAAACAACGGTGCGAATACTGTCAATGAATATTTCATTGCAATAGAAAAGCAAAACACATGTAAATGGCAACACGGATAGATCCTGAGTCTCATACAATGTAGACCAATCACAACTATAGAATTTCGGGTAAAATCGAGTGAATTCGTTGAAAATTAATTTAATCGTAGTGTGATCGTAGTGACTAATGGCCGACAACAGCTTGTTTACTTATATTGCTCGCGTATTGTTTAAGAAGTTAATTTCAAAAATTTCAATGGTGACTTAGTGAAATATTTGTTATCCATAGTGCACTTCATCCATTAGTGCACTAAGTTATGAGGATAAAGTTTTGATAAAAACATTGCGACCTAATCCTGGATTAAACAATTTGGTCTAGCGTAACAGACAACAAAACCTCGGTTTTAATAGAAGAAATTATGAGAGACATCCTTGCCTAACCGGATCACAGGTAAAAAATAAATTATTTTGTTGGCAGTGTTTACTTTTTACTAGAGAAAATGTCTCTGTTTGGGGCCGCTTAGGATTTGAGGATTTAATTCTATAGTTGAAAGTGAGGATTTTTTCACTGATAAAGTAACTTTAAATACCGCACGCGGATTAATATCTTACTTACAAGATAAGGAATTTATATATTTTTTAAACATCTTCAAATTAATTTTTGAGCAAACAGAAATAGTTTTTCAAATCTTACAGCAAAAGTTTTCAGATGTAATTTACTCACGAAATCGGCTCAAGTTTCTTTTGGAACAAATTTCAGAATTTCGTGCAGAAGTTTATTTTGAAAAATTATTTTCTGTATTTCAAACTACTGATGATACGACTCAATTTAGCCCAAAACGAAAGAAATTCAGTTACGCAGATATGGAGCTTCACTATAAGCAAATATTTTATGAAATTTTGGATACTATCAGGGGTTAAATAGAAATAAGGTTCTCTGATTTGAAAAAACTGCATTTCTTCGACTTACTCAATAAAAATTTGTTTACCGGATTTTCGGCTAATTTTCCAGATAACCTTTTGAAAAATTTATGTCAAAAATACACTTTTTTTGATAAGGTGGCCATACACATAAAAGTGAACTGTGTGTTGTTTATAATTACAATGAAATTTTGGGGCAAAATGAAAATCATGTGAGGACTATTAAATACCTTTTTGATGATGATTTGAATCAAGATTTACCTCAAGTTTATAAACTCTTATGTCTAATTGTTTCTATCCCGGTGACATCGGCTTCCGTAGAGCGCTCGTTTTCCACTCTTAAGAGAATTAAAACTTATTTACGAAATTCAATGAGCCAGGATCGTTTGAAAAATATTAGT
>JARQZK010002175.1:975000-1002500 GCA_030704885.1 Cynegetis impunctata | reverse complement strand
ACTCATCAGTATAGGGACCTGAAAACTTCACTGAGTTCACTGTTTGAATTGTGTTATTGTTCAGGCTAATAGGTTGTAGGGTTCCTAAGTGAGACATTACTAGAGTTTCATCTTTGTTGAAACAAAGCCCATTTGAATCAGACCAGTCTTTAATAGCCATCAAATCATTATTTATGATTGATTGTAAGGCTTGCATATCAGAGTTACTCCAAATTACACTGGTGTCATCAGCAAACAAAGTAATTCTACCACTTATTTTCAAGTCCATAATATCGTTGATGAAAAGAAGACAGATAATTGGATCTAAAACCGAGCCCTGAGGTACCCCACTATCTATTGGTAGATTTAATGAGTTCTTACCATTTGCTCGTACCATTTGTTGCCGGTTGGTTAGGTGAGATTCAAACCATTCTAAAGGAGACGTATGCCATAAAACTGAAGTTTTTGTACTAAAATTGCATGGTTATCACAATCGAAGGCCTTTGCTAAATCACAAAATACTGAAGTTGTGCAAACTGAGGAATTAGCACGTTATTGAACATGTGAAATAAACAACATTGTATATCAAAAGAAAAGAATGCTCTAATGATGTGATCCCTTGAAATAATATTCTTTCCATTGATGTTTCAAAGTTTTAAACTGATATTTCATATTCCCAGCGTTTAATCTTTTGAACGTATATTGAAGATACCAGGTTTTGTCTACACATTTTATTTTTAGTTTAATTTTACTCATAGGCATCTCAACAAATTACTATAAAATATCATAGGACATGAGAAAACAACCTGATATTTATTATTCCGGTATGATATTATATTTATTCATGGTTTTATTTGACAAGTCTTTGTTTTTCAGAGTGATAATAACATTAATGATATTTATTAAAGTCATTGCTACTTGAAATCGATTATTACTGAAGGACCTTAAAGTTAGCCTTTATTTTGCAGCACTCAAATATGTTTCATTTCTTTCTGAAATATATCAAGAAGGATCTCGGCTAACAACTCCTTATTGACGTCTTTGACCCGAAGTTTATTTTCAATAATTGAATAGGTTCTACTGAAAATCAATTATGCATATTGTTCATTATAATCCAATGCGCTATTCACTATTTTCAGTACCTTTTCATTCGGTTATTTGTGAGGTTCCATCATTATATTGATTGAGCTATTTCTGCGTGCAGACTAAGTATTGTAGTATAAAACAGTATGCTCATGTTTCCTGAATTCATGAAAAATAGTAGGTATATTACAAAAATATATTCCCTCAAACATTTTCAATTAAATCATGTTTCGAAGTCCAGTGATGTATCTTGTTCTTCAAGCGCCTTACCCGGTTTCGGGTGTAGGTGACCTCTACAACTATTTGTGTTGTGCGTGATACATTGATATACGAATAGAAGGGACCTACAGTTTTGAGACGGTTCCGAAAGTCTTTATAGAGAGGCTTTACAAGGCAGAATACTTCTCGGTGGTTTTCCATTGACTTCCGAGAGGTGGCTCCGCATTAATTCGTTGGTTCGGCCGGGATTCGATCCACCGACCATCTGTTCAGTAGTCCAACGCACTGACCACTGAACTACGGAGCCACTATAAGTTTAACACAAACAATTATAGACCCATAAGTCAAACACCAATTATCCCAAAACTCATGGATTCAATACTGGTAGACATAATGCTGGAATTTTCAACTGAACACAAATTTATCTCGTCGCAGTAGCATGAGTTTTCTAAGAGAAAATCTTTCATAACAAATCTTTTAAGCTCTTTATCCGATTGGACAGATCTCCTGGATGTGGAATGGTATTCCTTCCGAAAGGTGCCTCCGCATTAAGCCGATTTTAACCAACCTCCCTTTTTAGAAGATATTTATGCCCAAGCTAGCAGGGAGATTGGTTAAACATTTAATGGTTCTAGGTTTTTCTCAGTAATAATAACAAGAATGAAATGTAGGTATTTACTATCCTCTTTTCACATAAGACTTATCTTTTTGTTTTTTTATTATTTAATTTTCCATCGACGTTTGGGCTTCTTCTTGAGGTGGATTGTACTCCTGATTTCTGCCCTGGTTCAGCTGTGGTTTCCAATGGGAATATTAGCCCCAGATAAGGTGAATTTTTGTTCCAGATAATGTGGATATTAGCTCCAGGTAAGGTAAGGTAAATTTTAAACTCCAGACGACGTGGATTCTTTTTAAACTCCAAACAAGGTGGCTCAAATAATTCGGGGCAAATCAACATACAATCGCAAACTTAATATGTTCCAAGAATATCTGTAGGGTATCGATGGCCAATTCGAACTAACATTTAGATTTATCTCAAGCAAAGATGCTAAGAAAGACAGTATATGTTCCAACATTAAACTGAACATAAGATATGATCACGTGAAATGTGCCATCGTTAGCCTACAAAAATCTTGTTTTAAATTGAGAGAATGAAATAAGCAAATAAATTAGAAATATTTTAAATTAAGGAATGTGAGATGATTATTTCAATATTGAATGATAAATAATTTAATATAGATAAATAAAAAAAATGAAATGGCGGAAAAATTAAATAAGGAATCAATTCAGATTTTCAAGATAATGCATTTATATGAAATAATTATATTTCTTCTCATAACTTACCATCTATCAGACGCCACAGATACTTAATAAATTATAATAAACTATTCGTTTAATAGATATGAATATAATTTTGATATCTAGCGATGTTACTTCTTTAACAGTTATTTGGCGAGAGAGCGATATTACATGTTTCACGTGGAAATCCAACGCTATCTCCATACTCTCTTGTACGCAGGTCATTCATTCAGGCGTTTTATAGCGAGGAATCACGGTATTTGAGTTCAGTGGCTGCAGTTAAGTGGAGAATTTACACGTTACACGTTGGTTTGGCCGGGATTCGATCCGCCGACCTTCTGTTCAGTCGTCCAACGCACTGACGACTGAGCTACGGAGCCACAATGAGTGATGTATAGTAATCTTCAAATCAAATCATGAAAAATATACAAGTTGACCATGTGATTTTTCAATAATTTACAAAAAATTATCAAACAACTTTCCAACGGAGTTATTTCGATCTCATGGGAACAACTGTATGAGGATTTTGAATCAGGATGACTGGACGATTTCTATAATTCACTATTGGATTGTGGATGTAGAATTCGAGTCACGGAATATATTTTACCAGCTCCCCTGGAAAGTCGCTTGATAATTTTTTAAATTATTGAAGAATTTCTCTAGTTAACTTTATGTAGTTTATTGAATTGACCATAATCAACTTGTATATTTTTCATGATTTGATTTCGAATATAGGGAATATCGCGAGTATTTATAGAGCGCTCTCTCGCGAGTATGTCCAGAGTTTTTAAAAACGCTAAGTTAGCGTGCTTTGGAAACACATACACCACGCTTGCATAGTAGACATTTCATGCCAGAAAATATGTATTCTCGTGACGGAATTCTGCATTTTCGATCTAAGCGGTGAATAGTTGGTTTCCAATATCCTTGGTGGAAAGCGCTCTGGGTTGTTATCCGGATAGTAGTCCCGATCGCGATTTGTATTAGGGAACAATTAGAAATTTGTTAATTCACTCCGAGTCAAATAAGCTGTACTGATGAGATCTAACGAGATCGAAACAAATGTATACAGATTTTCAGTCGGAGTGACAAGACGATTTCTATTATTCACAGTTGAATTGTGAATGCATATTTCACTTCGCGGAAAACAGCTCCCTCGGAAAGGTGTTTGATAATTTTTTAAACTATTGAAGAATTGTTTAGTATAGTAATCTTTCTCCAAATCGAATATTATGTAAAAGGGTGAACCCGTACACCAGCATCATAAAATTCTTTGTATTGATGATGGTGAAAAATTGTAGTATCATTTGGATTCACTAAGAACCTTTGAGCTTTTGTATATTTTCTGAAAAAAATGATTTAGAATTTTAAACCTAATAAATGTAAATATATATTAACGTCAATTGATAACATAAATATGTGCCGAAAAAGTAAAGAGTTCTATATATACGCTACAGATTTACTGGTATTTATTGAATTTTGGTTTATTAGATGGCTGAATTGAAATTAATTTGAGCTTTGCCACATCTTTAAATTCAGGCTATTTTCCACATAAAATAATCAATTATGAAAATCAATTATTATTTATAAACAGCGAAACAGCTGGTTTTCTAGCAGCTACTTGCTAAGAGAAACATGATTTATTATCTAGTTACTGATAAAATACCTAGTTCGTATTTTATTAATCTAAGGTAGATTAACTCCATATTTGTGCAGCTGAGAATTTGAGAATCCACTTAAAAACCTTCGAGAAGCAAGAATTATAATTCACTGAATGAAATTAATTAGACAACATCTGACTGTTTCGGAGGAAAATAGCTTCAATCATATATTGTATGACTTATTATTTCTATGTACCGAATATTTCATTTTGAATTTCCACGAATTCATTCCACATTGTTCATCAATTCACGTACTGAATAGAACGCCATGTCCTGCATACGTATAGACCCTTTCTACGAGTATCTAGTCGAAATTTAAAATCATGGTGACTGATCTTGAGTTAGTTTCAAAAAACTATATGAAGTATATATATATATAGATGTGTGTATATATATATATATATATATATATATATATATATATATATATATATATTTTTATATATATATTTATATATTTATCTATATATATTTATATATATATATATATATATATATATAAATATATATATGTATATATGTTGAACTGCTTGTGTACATGTAGATGCATGAGAATTGTCAGTTTTGTTTTCTATATTGGAATTTTTTTTTGTTTGGATATTGTATATGGATTGAATTTGTAATCTAATCCTGAAATATTGTTATTTGCTTTGGTTGGTATGCGTATACAATTGGTTTAAGTATTTATGTATCATTAAATTCAAAATTTAATTCATTCGTATATTAGGATGTAACCTATTAATGAATAA
This sequence comes from Cynegetis impunctata, assembly GCA_030704885.1. Lineage (NCBI taxonomy): Eukaryota > Metazoa > Arthropoda > Insecta > Coleoptera > Coccinellidae > Cynegetis > Cynegetis impunctata. The sequence goes on along the minus strand of JARQZK010002175.1, from coordinate 997,510 downwards.
ATATTATTATTATTATCTATCTATATATATATATATATATATATATATATATATATATATATATAATATATAAATACATATATATATATATATATATATATATATATATATATATATATATATATATATATATATATATATATATATATATATATATATATATATATATATATATATATATATATATATATATATATATATATATATATATATATATATATTTCAATTATTCTTACCTGCGTTGTATTGTTATTTACTTTTTGTTATTATTTAGTGACGTTTTAATATTAATCTTTAAATGTAGATCATTTATATCAACTTCTTCTACTTTATATATATATATATATATATATATATATATATATATATATTATATATATATATATATATATATATATATTTATATATATATATATATATATATATATATATATATATATATATATATATTCATATTTGTTTCTATAAACACCTATCAAACATTCGAGAGTATAAAGAAGAAATTGGTAGATTTTATATCAACATCTACTCTATTCTTATTTATAGGCCATTTATTATAAAATATGCAAAATGCATATGTCCATTCCAGAATTCTGAAACAAATAGTGCATTATATTGCAAATGGATACTGTAACAAACTAATTAGTTAATAGCGCTTCGATTTCTCTCGAGTTCAGGAACGATGTGATTATGATTTGCGGAGATGTAAATGCTGTAGAAATTTGCCGAAACCATGTGAGAACGAGTGAGATTTCGCTCGGCCCTCTATATATATATATAAACACCGACTTTATATTTGATAGCATAAAGAAGTTTGGTAAATTTTTTCTCAACATCTACTCTATTCTTATCCATAGGCTACATTATGATATAATATGCAAAACGCATGTTTTGGTCCATTTCAGAATTCTGAAATAAATATTGCATTATACATTTCAAATCAATACTCTATTTCATGTGATATCGAATATGGATTTCAAGAGACAAACTGTCGAATATCGCAAATTATGGACCCTGTAACAAATTAATGAGTTCCTAGCGCTTCTATATTTCTCCCGAGTTCTGTAACGATGTAATTATGATGTGCGTAGATGTAAATAAACACACAAATCATTATTATTTTGACGGATATGTTCAGAATAGTTGCAGTAATCTGTTTGTAAATAAACATTGAATCGATTTATTATGTTTTTTTTCTATATGTTCTCTTGCTCTTTATGAATAACAGAGGTAAATGAACTGGTAAATATAGTAATGAAAAAAGAAACAAAGGAGATTCCTGGAATAAGAATGTATTAATGATGTTTAAAAACCTTAGTTCTAAATTTCTATTAATTCTGAGCCTTTATATATATATATATATATATATATATATATATATATATATATATATATATATATATGTATATATATATATATATATATATATATATATATATCAGTGGCGGCTCGTGAGGTTTTGGTTTGAGGAGGCTACAAGAGGTGCTAAAAAATGCACCATAGGCGAAAATTTTTAGGATTTCAAGGTCAACCGCCTTATAATTGAGAATCGAAATAAAACAAGCACCCTAAGCTATTAATTTGTTTGGAAAAAAATTGTTTTCACTTTCGAGTGTATACCTTGAGACCTACAACTCCTATTTATAATATTCACAAAAACTCTTCTCAGCCAATTAATCAATTCATCATATTTTTTTTTCGATCACAAAATAGGTACCTACCTACCTACTTAACGAATTTGTTACTTATTCGAAGAATTGATCAATTGTTGCCCAGCAAGAACCAACGGGGAGGTGAGAGTTTTTTCTTGCCAAAAATAAAATAGGACCCTCCCAAAAATAGATTAAAATAAAATTCTTGTCATAAAAGAAAAACAAAATAAAAATAAAATAAAATAATAAAATATATATTTAGACCTAAAAAAAATTTAAATAAATTCTTTGGCATAGACATCTATTTTTTATAATTCCTGCATAGATGCCAATGCCAAGGCAGAAGCCTTAAATAAAAAATAATGTTTGCATAAAATCAAACAAAAAATAAATTCTTTCAAGATTTTTACAAGGAACAACGAATTATTTGGTATAATACTAAGTAATAAAGTATCTAGTACCACAAACAAAACCTGTGAAAAATAAAATGTGTAAAATATGTGTGGAACAGCAAATAAAAAGTTATATATTTTTGAAGATTAGCGGGATTCTGCGATCTTTAACGTTAGCAAAATGATCTATGATATCCTCATAAAATTTTTTGTCTTTCGCCATAAGTTTTACCAATTCCTTTTCAATAGACAACAAACTAATATTTTTCAAACGATCCTGGCTCATTGAATTTTGTAAATAAGTTTTAATTCTCTTAAGAGTGGAAAACGAGCGCTCTACGGAAGCCGATGTCACCGGGATAGAAACAATTAGACATAAGAGTTTATAAACTTGGGGTAAATCTTGATTCAAATCATTATCAAAAAGGTATTTAATAGTCATGACATGATTTTCATTTTGCCCCAAAATTTCATTGTCATTATAAACAACACACAGTTCACTCTTTAGGGCCACCTTATCAAGAAAAGTGTATTTTTGACATAAATTTTCCAAAAGGTTATCTGGAAAATTAGCCGAAAATCCGGTAAACAAATTTTTATTGAGTAATTCGGAGAAATGCAGTTCTTTCAAATCAGAGAACCTTATTTCTATTTGACCCCTAATAGTATCCAAAATTTCATAAAATATTTGCTTATAGTGAAGCTCCATATCTGCGAAACTGAATTTCTTTCGTTTTGGGCTAAATTGAGTCGTATCATCAGTCGTTTGAAATACAGAAAATAGTTTTTTGAAATAAACTTCTGCACGAAATTCTGAAATTTTCTCCAAAAGAAACTTGAGCCGATTTCGTGAGTAAATCACATCTGAAAACTTGTGCTGTAAGATTTGAAAAACTATTTCTGTTTGTTCAAAAATTAATCTAAAGATGTTTAAAAAATATATAAATTCCTTATCTTGTAAGTAAGATATTAATCCGCGTGCGGTATTCAAAGTTACTTTATCGGTGAAAAATTCCTCACTTTCAACTATAGAATTAAGAGCCTCTAAAATTTTATCCTTATTATTGTGTATAGTAAAGATAGCTCTTGAAGTAAAATTCCACCTAGTTGGTGCGCTACTTGGAATTCTGTTACCTACTATTGCATCTAGAAATTTTGTGCGCGTTGTTGATTTAGAAAAAAATGTTGAAAATGCAGATAAATTTGAAAAAAAAATTCTAACTTGCCTAATAGAACTACAAGCGTTACTTAAAACCAAATTCAGGTTATGTGCATAACAATGTGTAAAAATAGCTTGAGGAGCAACAGATTTAATTTTTGTTTGTAGACCGTTTAAATGGCCAGCCATAACCGCTGCGCCGTCATAGGTTTGTGCTATAAGTTTAGATTGAAAATTAAACTTCGAAAATTTCTCATTTAAAAAATCGAATAAATCGTTGGCAGACCTTCCAGAACTGACATCATGAAAACCTAAAAATCTCTCAAATAATGTTCCATCTTTTACGAACCTGCATATTATCGACAACTGCGATTTACAGCTAATGTCAGTTGTCTCATCTTCTTGCCAGGAAAAAAAATTAACATTTTTCAAATCAAATCAAATCAAATCAAACTGTTTATTTTGCCAAATTACTTACATTACTTCAAAACAATTGTAATTACAATTTAACTTTATAACTATTTGACAAAAATGGACTTCCTCGCGATTATAAAGAACCGATAACATTTGTCCCACATAAAAGTAAGGCAAATGGGAGAAAGCCCAAAAAAAAAAAAATTAATATTTAAACTTAGAAACTACAGCAAAAGAAAAAACAAAACAAAGGAAAAATAAACATGACAGGGGTTATCCAGGAGTACAGGGGTTCATCTAGCCCGCTAATGTTTTTTTTTCCAAACATTTTAAATTGGATCCGCGACACGACATGTTCCTGGGATTTTTCGTGCCTTTCCAAAGAACGTGACAAATTTTTTAAATCGTCAAATCCTAAGCGGCCCCAAACAGAGACATTTTCACTAGTAAAAAGTGAACACTGCCAACAAAATAATTTATTTTTTACCTGTGATCCGGTTAGGCAAGGATTCCTCTCGTAATTCTTTGTATTGAAACCGCGGTTTTGTTTTCTGTTACGTTGCACCAAATTCTTCAATTCAGGGGTAGGTCTCACTGTTTTCCTGAGCCATGAAAGTCTTTTTCTTCCTATTCCCCTTCTTCCTTCGATTTTTCCTTGGAGGATAAGACGTTGGAATTCGTAACGAGGACCACGCAGGATGTGACCCAGATAGGAAGTCTTTCTCTTCTTAATGGCGTCGAATAGTTCACGGCTGGTCAGACCGGCTCTTCTAAGGACTTCTTCATTTCTTACCAGATCTGTCCACGGGATCCTAAACATTCTTCTAAGAGTCCACATTTCAAATGCCTCCAATCTGTTTATCGAGGTTACTTTAAGAGTCCAGGCTTCGACACCATACAACAGGACGGACCAGACATAGCACTTAACCATTCTGTATCTGAGTTGAAAGCTGAGATCATTATTTGTTAGGAATTTTTTAAGTTTGAGGAAGGTTGATCGAGCTTGTTCAATTCTGCTTCTGATCTCGACTTCTGGATCCCATTTGTTGGTAACGAGGCAGCCCAGGTATTTAAATTTAGTAACTTCCTCTACTAGAATGCCGTTTAGGTATAAAGGGGTGGCGGGGATGTTATTTTTGCTAACCACCATAAACTTGGTTTTTTTTGAGTTAATTTTTAGGCCCAGGTGCTCTCTTTTCTCTTGAACCATATGCAGAAGTGCTTGAAGGTCGTTTGCGTTGTCTGCTAAGATTACTGTGTCGTCCGCGTATCACAAATTTTTAGAACCCCCAAATGATGTGAAACCATTGACATTCAAGTGGATACTCAGAAAGAAACAAAATGGAAAGTTTAAAGCTAGACTGATAGCAAGAAGATTTGAACAGAAGCAAGGTATTGATTATACAGAAATTTTTAGTCCAGTTGCTCGAAATTTATCTATTAGACTTGTACTTAGCTTGAATGCATCAAATAAAATGAAACCGATGTTTTTTGATAAAAAGACTGCATTTTTGCAGGGGGAATTGGAAGAAGATATCTTCATGTATCAACCAGAAGGATATGATACAATTGACTCATTTATGAGAAGAAATAACGCATAACGCACGTTTCGGTGGAACTTCACCTTCTTCAGATGCTAATGAATACATTAGCATCTGAAGAAGGTTTCTTTTAATAAATGTGTAAATTGTTATTATTAACCATTGTTTTAATACATAAATATCTGCTACGTTAAAGTTCATATAAATTATTTCATTTAAAACATAATAATAAATTCAACCACGATATAATTAAGTTTGATGGAAAAATTATATAAAATGAGACTATGCATGAAAATGAGTTACTATTTATAACAAGAAAGAACTAGGTGTACTAATTTCAGTGAGTAACAGTAGTGTAATACAAAGTCGGCTCATAAAATACCAAAACAGTTTATGGAATAGAACAAACTATAAAACAAGTTCTTTTGAATTGTGGCAGGAGGAAAATCCTTTATATTGTAAAATAAAAAGAACAGAATTTATTCCATTCGATTTAGATCGATATTCATACAATGACATATCAGTTAGAGATAATGATATGATTTGTTGAAAAAAAATCAGGTGTAAATAAAAGATTGGTATATTCGAGTGATTCGAGTCATTTCAAAGTATCTTTATGCACCAAAACATGCACGTATATTGATTAAAATTCTGATAAGGATGTATAGTAAATAATAGCTGCAGTTATAAATACTCCATGTTTTTCATAAACTCAGTAAACGAATAACACGCAACCTTAAGAAATCAGTGTCCTCCATTTAAATGAAGTTATTTCTATCTGAAAAAATCTGAATATATATAACTTATTGTAGACTATTAGCATATCTAATCTTGCTCGATGAAAACAATTTGTGATTTACACTTTTGTATAGCAGATACACCCTGTTTAAACTTCAATATGAATTTTTCGAGTTTCTAATATGAATACCTATAATGACTTTATTAGTTACCTAGCTCTTAAATTATTTAATGGAAACTTGTTTAACTGGGTCTTCGGTTAACAAAGATAATTTTAGTATAATTGTAAGGAATAACAAGGAAAATATAGTATCTTAGCATTAGACGTAATTACATAATTTCATACAGTATAGAGTAAAGCTCATTTTCTGCGAGGAAAGTATTGAAATGTTATTTACAGCAAACGAAAATTATAAAAGCAATTAGGGAATCCTGACTTTACGGATATTGTGTAGTATTATGTGTATCTAAATTTCCAAAGGCAGTAACAGGTCCTCAGAAAAATCTTCTTATATACTTGTATGTATTATTATTATTATTAATACAAATATATATAACTTTGAGCAATAACTGAAAATACAAGAGAAACTCAAAAAAATATAAGAGAATAAAGCAATTAATCAATAATTGAAGAACGGAATTAGTTAACACTTTTTAATATTTTATATATATATATATATATATATATATGCCTATATATATATATATATATATACATGTATATATATATATATATATATATATATATATATATATATATATATATATATTTATATATTTATATGTGAAAAACTTGGTTCTCGGAATGAACCGCGTAAAAGATTTGAAAAATGTCGACGTTTCGGCTCCTTTTGCGAAGCCATCTTCAGGAGAATTAGAAGGGAAATAATTCACATACATGGCCTCAATCTGTCAACTGTCAGTTGACTCTGAAGAGTAGGCAGATTGAGACTTCAGAGTTGACAGGAAGCAGTACGGTTAGTGGAGGAGGCAGGTTGAGACCACGCAATCGTATTGTCTCCGATTCCTTCTAATTCGATTCGTGGAGTAGGCAGATTGAGGCCACGAGTCTGAATTATTTCCCTTCTAATTCTCCTGAAGATGGCTTCGCAAAAGGAGCCGAAACGTCGAGATTTTTCAAATCTTTTACGCGGTTCATTCCGTGAACCAAGTTTTACAAATACTTCCGACCGCGGAAATCTTTCTGAACATATATATATATATATATATATATATATATATATATATATATATATATATATATATATATATATATATATATATATATATATATATATATATATATATTATATGCTTGCAATATGAGTTTTTGTGATGAAAAAAATTACTTTTACAAAAAATTGTTGAGGTTTCTTCGTTAATTTTAATTGTAACTGTATTAAAATATTGGGATCACTTGAAATAGTTATATCTCTTGATATTTGTAACCATTAATGTACCTATATCATACTTCATGCAACTCTTGAAGTTTAAAAAAAAATTTACTTTCTAGTATAATCAGTAATATTCCAATATCTAGAACAACTTGACTTAAACCTTGAACATTTTCGAAAACAAATCGAATGCCGTATATTGAGAATGCTCGGTGAAATGAAGAAATTTGGTTGACTAGCGATAAGTAAAATTAAAGAACTTTATCGACGGATCAAAATATTACCTTCAACTTTATTTATTTGACGAGATATCACGGAAAATAGCTGATTATTCGAACTAAAAGAATAATTTCAATTTGTTATTTAGTATAAATATTTATTCAAGGCAATTTAATAAATCAAATTTTATATGACTGATAGTTATAATCACCGAAATAAATAGGATGCCGAAATTCCAATTATGTGAAATAAGTTTTCTATATTTATGAGTTCTTAAACAAAATATATGTTGAAATTAGGCTGAAATCATGATCGGTGAACTACTAATTTGCAGTCATTTTGTGTATGTATATATATATATATATATATATATATATATATGTATAATATATATATATATATATTATATTATATAATATATATATATATATATATATATATATATATATATATATATATATATATATATATATATATAATCTCTTGATAATTATTAGCAATAACCGGCTTGTTGAATCTGAAAAAACTCGATTTCATTAAAAAGTTGACGTTTCGCCACGACATTCGTGGCTTTATCAAAAGTTTTGAAAAAATTGAAATTTCTTTGACATTTATGGATTTGAAAAAGTTTGAATAGAAAAAGACTACTATGTTTCACTAAAATTTTTCGGCTGTGGCCATTCTTTGTTATTTATTACGTGCCATTCAGTCCAATATTAACATTCAAATCTATTATTATTAGATGGTAAGGGAAACCACAGAGACCTTTACCCACGTAATGTTTGAAATAGGTTCAAATTATTTTGATTTTGATAAGTCTAAGAATAGGGTACTATTTATCTTTTTTTCAAAATTTTTTTATTACGGCTGTGGCCGTCTTCAGTTATTAATTACGTGCTATTTAGTCCATATCAACAGACAGGTCTGTTGATATTAGATGGGAAGGGAACCACAGAAACCTTCACCCACGTAATGTACAAAATAGGTTTAAAATATTTGATTGTTGTCTTCAAAAAGACATTACTTGTAATTTTGGAGATCACATGTTCTAAACTATACTTTCTTTTTAGAAAAATTGAAAATTCTAGATGTTGTTCACGATTCCATTATCGGAAACAAATTTTCAAACTGAAGTTAATACAATTAAATTATTAGCCACTAATAACGGTTACAATGAAAGTCTTATCGACAAGCTCATTGGGAAAAAACGAATAAAGTATTTGTTGCATTCAATATACCCCACGCAAACTATTAATGAAGAACAAAAATACTTCCCAATAAATTATGTGCCTAATTTCAGTAGCAAAATTTGTAACAGACTATCGAAAAATAACGTTAAAACAATTTGTACAAATAAAACAAACTTGAAGTCATTCTTGGTCAATAATAAAGAAAAATCTAATATCGGAGAAAATAGTGGTGTTTACAAAATATTTTACGACGAATGTCCTGCTTTCTATATTGGACAGACAGGAAGGAATATAAATATTCGTGTTGAAGAACATAAGAAGTCAATTTTACAAAACAAAAACACCTCTGGCTTCTCTGAGCATTGTATAAAATTCAATCACTTCTTGGATTTCCACAAAACCAAATTGTTACATTCAGGTAACAATGGAAAGCGCCTTGACCTTCTTGAAATTCTCGAAATGAATTCCGCCCATAATTGTCAGTTACCCCTTGTAAACGAACAAATTGATTTTCAGGTATCACCTTTGCCTTTGTCTGTCTTATAAAATACGATGTTATACTCTCCTGTAGTCAGTCTTGATAATGAGTTCATAACTCGAAACATGTCGACTTTTCGTTACTGCTAAATACAGTATCTAAATATTTTTTATATTGTGAAACATAAGTCAAGTGTTTTTTATTTTAAAGTTTATACTTTATTATATATATATATATATATATATATATATATATATATATATATATATATATATATATATTTATAGATATTGTTTTTGTCTGTGCTATATTTTAATTATTTATCTTTTACTCGCAGTAACAGGCCATTTGAGTTTGAAAACCGATTCAACAAGCTGACGTTTCTTCACGAAATTTTTGACTTTCTCGAAAATGTTGAGATCTATTTGTTAAATATTTTGAAGTATCTATTTGTTTAGATACAGTGAGTTAAATGATGTTTAATTACTGTACTTAAGCTGGGTGTGTATAAGTAATCCTTGAAAAACTATGAGAAAAATGATAAACTAATTCCTTACCTAACAATTTCATGAATTAATCTCTCAAATAACACTTCCTAAAATAATTAGAGGAGAACATAATCTCACAGTAGAGAAAATTTCATAAACAATGATTTCTGAGGTAGATTATATTATTGACGATAATTATTTTTGTTCACTCCTATTATAAATGAAAAAATCACTTATGAGGCCTACACTTATGTCAAGATTAAAGGTATTTTAGCATGATTTATACCACCGAGGTCAAGATAAAATCAGAATGATCGTATAATGAACAAATCAAAAATGGAATAGTTAATAACGTTAGGTTAGTTTTTAAATATAGGATATTTGATGTGAACTCATTCAGTGGAGTTTACTTATCAGCGTACTTTGACGTTAGTGGAAATATTGATACAAAATTGATGAAGATTTAATCAAGTATTCTCTAGATAGATTTTATTTGTCTTCTGTGAACGTCTCAGCTCTGTTTTCTGATTAATTTTTTCACACGTTAACTACTTAATATCTTAAGTATGCTACAAATGAGAATTTTGGGAACCTACTTGACAGATTTTCAACTCTTTTCACAATACTTTGTTTCAGTTCATATTTTAACCCTCTCGGTCACGAATTAAAACTATTGGAGCGAAAAATCTGAAATTTACTGTGATGCAACTTATGATTTTTTGAAAATTTTTGATGTTAAATTCAGATTTTCAAAATGCTCCGTTTGGGCACTATGACATGTCCCCAATTGAGGACATCATGAGCTGATGGGCACTATGACATGTCCCCAATTGAGGACATCATGAGCTGATGGAAGACAAAAAATTTTCAGAAATATGTTCAGAGGGTAAAATATTAATATGTTTCATTAAAATAGCATTACAGGGTATGGTATTTCATGAATGGTCCATTTTCGAAGTACTAAAATGTATAAAATTTAACTTTTGCAGAAATGAAATAAAAGTGCTGTTATATTTACCTAGATGTTGCGTTTACCGCTAGCTCAAAATGTCCTCAAATTAGGACACCACACTTTCAAAAATCGCAGATTACAATATGCACAAAAATCACCAAACACAATTACTTTGGAACAAGTCTACACTTATTGTGAACGTGAACAAACAGTTTTCAAACACGTGGTCTAACGAATATAACCAACAAAAAAATAAACAGTAGAGCGCTACACTGCTGTCACAGCTACCCTACGGAAACCTATATTTCAAATGAATGAATTTTTTTTCCATCAGCTTGTAGATGGCAGCACATATATTCATTTGGAAGTATATGAAGTCCACAACTGAGAACAATGTGACAGAGAAGTAAGAGCAAGGGGCACTTCATAGGAAAAAAATCCAAAGTAGGTTGCCCTCAATTGAGGACAAGGTGAGCGAGAGGGTTAAAGACTATATCACTTTCAGAACGATTGAGTTAATCCTTAAAATCAATGAAAGTTTCATAGAAGTAAAAATAATTAAAAATTTTTATACATAATTCCTCAATTTAAATTAGTTTATCACATATTCTTGATAAATAACAAGGTAGAATTTTGGATTGATGTACCAAATAGCATCTTTAAATGTCTTGTTCCTTCCCACGTATTGAAATAAATTAGTGTAGATTGAATAAATGCCGACAGAAATCAGACGGGTGCATTCAGTAGAATAATAACATAAATAACTAGTCAGCATAATCACATATCATTCTGTTCTCAAAAAAGCAGACATCTTAAGGTAAAACTTCTTCTCAAATGAATATATTTATAATTTAGAACAAACATACATTCCTGGAATGAGAATGTATTATTGATGATTAAAAAACTTAGTTCAAAACGTCCATTAATTCTTAGCCATTATATATATATATATATATATATATATATATATATATATATATATATATATATATATATATATATATATATATATATATATATATATATATATATATATATATATATATATTCTATTCATTTTCTGCCAGTATAAAGGATAAAATCGGAGCGCCGTTACTGGCGGTGTGTGAATGTTGCATTACATCGATTTAATGTGGCAACTTTACTCTTGCTTAGCGAATATAGTAACCACCTTCGGGTGTCAGGACGTACGAGTTCACGTTGCCGAAATGTTTTCATCTATCTGTAAGATGTGGTTCATTTGTTTCCGACTGGTGGCGCTGTGTCATATTTATATGCCATATAGTCACTTGAAGGAAAATATAAGGCCGTTAGAAATATTTGGTTGGTTATCACTTTCGATGGATACTGATGAGCCCCAAATAAGGGCGAAACAGACTGTCTATCATTTGCATTGATTGTGATGAACAACTTAATGTTTCTATCATACACCGTCCAAGGTATATGGAGGCAGTTCGGTGTTTCGTGAACTCGTATAACCAGCTCCGCTAGGAGATTTGTTTGATTAGTTTCAAATAAATGTCCTAGTTTACTTGATTATATATACATATATATATATATATATATATATATATATATATATATATATATATATATATATAATCCTTTATTTGAATTGTTGTTGCCTGTGAACTATTTTTAATTTTTTGATAATTATTAGCAATAACTGGCTTGGTGAATCTCAAAAAACTCGATTTTATCAAAAAGTTGACGTTTCGCCACGACATTCGTGGCTTTTTCAAAACTTTTGAAAAAAATATACATACATATATGAATATATATATATATATATATATATATATATATATATATATATATATATATATATATATACCTATATTATACATATTCACATACAGGGTCCGGAAAAATGATCCCATATTTTAATCATTAATAAAACCGCTATTGTACATGCTATTTAAATTTTTCATTTACTAAGTGAAAATGTATATTTTGCCAATTCTTTTTATTAAGTTTTGAAAATTACAGAGTTGAAGTAGCGACCATTTTTCTTCGATACACAGATACACATTCGCAAACGCCAAAGGATCCAACAGCACACCAAACGGATGTTACCGTTTGTTGGCTGTGAAGTGGAATTTCATGGAGCTGGCACGAATTTTCTGGCGCCCAGTAGCGAAAATTACGCTTATTCACACAGCCAGAAAAATGGAAATGAGCTTCGTCACTCGTTATTAAGAGATCATTTTGTGGGACGTTTTGAAGAATATCGTTGGAACAGGTTCTGCGATTTTTCCAGTCCCGTGCACTAAGTTCTGGCACGATCATAATTTTATATAAGAGGAACTTCAGATCGGCGGGTAAAATTATTCTCACAGAACTATCTGACAAACGCACAGCAGAGGCATATTTAGCAGCTGAACGGGTAGAGAAGCTGCTTCTCTTACAACTGCAACATTTTCGGGCATCCGAGTACTGGAGGTCTCCCAGTTGATTTTCATTTTAAAACTAAAACTGTGACTCTAAAATTTAAAACCCATACCAGTATTGTTTTGAGTTCTCGAACCCAAGACTTATTAGACATGCTCCACATGTCTTCTGAGCGCGAAGTGAGTAAAAAAGTTCTATGTAGAAGATCATGCAGCTGCTTCTCTTACACCTGCAACAATTTCAGGTATCCGAGCACTTCTGGGTCTCCCAGTTGATTTTTTTTTAAGGCTGAAATTGTGGCTCTTGAATTTGGAAATCATACCAGCATTGTTTTGAGATCTGGAACCAGAGCATGTCCACCAACCGCGAAGTGAGTACGAAAACTTATTTGCGTCGTAATCACAGATTCGTTACTTTCATAAATGTTTCGATAATGAAGGCACTATGCATCAAATTCATGACGATTACTGAAATATATATATATATATATATATATATATATATATATATATAAATATATATATATATATATATATATATATATATATATATATATATATATATTAATTAGTGAACACTCGAATTACATCTACATTGAATGAATGTAAACAGTCAATACTTGTATCAAGTTATACAATTTTATTAACAAATTTTCTTGAGTTGAAATTATAGAATCATGCTGCAGTTTCCGTTTTTTAAATCTTCATTGAAAAATTCAAAAATGAGATATTATAACTCACGTTTGATTAAAAAAAACAAATATTCAAATTCTTCCAGTGAAACTATTGAAAAAAACTTTTATAGTTGTTCACGCAAAACTTTATAAACATAAATATATAAAAATGCTTGAGCAGCAGAGGTTGGTCACTAAGGTTGTATATTTCGTGAAACGAATTGCATCGAGTTGCAATTCAAACGGAGTGAATTATATTTAAAAAAAAAAAACAAAATAAAAAAAGTTTTAAGATCGAACCAAATGAAATAGAAGGAAATAATTTATTTTATTGTGAAAAAACATTACGCTATTTACATCGCACATTGATGAAAGCCAGTCGAGATGCGTTTCGAACGGAATAAGGTAAATTGCCAGTCATTGACACCCTCCCAATAATTGAAACCGTCAACTTTTTTTAAATTTAATAAGATATTTACAAGCTTATTGGCAATAATTATGAGCATTTACAATCATCATAATGATTTGGCAACACTATACTTTGTCGGACATGTTGTTCCCTTACTTTGTTGAGACAGGAGTACTGTTTGTGTTGTAACGTGTTCTAAATTGTAACCCCAGTTTCTGAAATTGTTGAGGTAAGTACTATTTAAAAAAATAATTCTGACAAATGCTGTCATATTTTTAATTTTTTTGTTGCTTGAACTACATAGTAGAAACCTTAAAAATACTATTTGCTAGAAAAATATCATCTATTATAAATTTTAGTATACAATTTTAACATGTCAATTATTGGAATCTCAAGAAGCTAATTTCCAGTAATTGACACCCATGTCAAACACTGGTCTGAAGAAGCTATTAGTTATTTTAACAGTACTAAAATGTGAACTCAAGGGCGATGTTGCCAATATAAGTTTTTTTAGGAAAACATTCTATCCAGTATTCGACAGGGGTGTCAATCACTAGGGTGTCAATAATTGGAATTCATGGGAATGGTTTATTGCAGGCTACTTAATTATGGCACCTAAAAAGAATTACATTCAAGAGCAAATGAATTATGCTCTGGAGTTAGTTCAACGTGGATCTTCTGTTGCTGCACTAGCAAAATCCCAATCAAATCAACTCCCACCCCAGAAATTGTTAAAAAAAATCGTGCTTTGAAGACTACAGCTCCATTTATACCATCCCCATTCAAAGATGCATTGTTTTGGACCGAAGAACAATCAAAAAAATATATATCGAAGAAAAATGAAGAAAAAATACCTTCCTTGGTAACATCTGCCACTTGGCAAAAATATCATACTGAAAAAGAAATAGAAAAGATTCAGTAAGAAGAAGAAAAAAAAAGGCAATTTTAAGAGAACAGAAAAAAAATGGACAACATAATTAAAAAACATAGAGTGAAAAGGCAGGTATTTGATGAAGAGGAACGAGAGCACTTAACAAGACAAAAAAACAGCGAAAATATAAAATTGAAAGCTCGACTTCTGAAGAAGAGTGGGTGCCAAGTGACAGCATGGATAAAAATAAATTTAGTGAAGAAGAATACAGCGGATCTGTCAAAGCTTCTCTCTTTACTGCTTCTGAACCTCTTAAAGAAATAAAAGAAGGGGATTGCGTTTTAGTGTCATTTCTAACTGAAAAGAATGAAAACAAAATTATATGTGTGTAGTGCAGGAACTGTTTCAAGAAAATAAAGAAGCTGAAGTTGTGGGGATGGTGTGTTGCAACAAAAGAAAAACAACGTTCAAGTTGAAAGAAGATGATGTATCAGTTATCCAATTCTCACAAAAAATAAAAAAAATGGACTTTCCAAAAATGGAAGCAGTAGGAGAAAGATTGAAATATTAGTTTTCAGAATCAGTAGATGTCCACGACTATCCACTTTAATAATGTGTTCCGTTTGTAGTATGAAATTTATGTTCGGTTTCCCATTTGAGTTAAGATCTAAGTTTTGTTTTTAAGGAAGCAATAAAATAGTTTTCTTCAACGAAATGGTTCCTTAATTACTGCCAATGACTGGGATGTCAATCACTAGAAAATTGATGTCAATAACTAATCCTCTTGTCCCATTTTTTCTTTAATTGTTAAAAAATATCAAAAAAATATTTTATAATATTTGTTTTCCACAATTATATTGACTTAGATATTACTTTAACTCAGTATAATTGTTGAACAGCAAAAAACTACAACTGAAAAAAAATATGATTTTTTTGAATCAAAATTTCTTTCTTAGTGTGTCAATAACTGGCAATTTACCTTACCGTCTCTGTGAAGTACAGCGCGGTTGAGGAAAATAGTTGAAACCTATAATAGATAGCAACTCAATCTGCAGAAGCTTCGGAGGTAAGCAAACCTCTATGTCAAAATGGCGGCAGAAAAAAATATATATTATTTCATAGGGATCTTCCCTAGAATGAACTCGATACACTTACAAATTTTCAACCTTTTAATTCAATGTGGAGTATTTGGGGGTATAACAAACCTTCGAAAAGAGGTTTTTCAGCTTCATACAATCTTTAAACAACCAGGAATGCTAAATTTCGAGACTATTGTCGATCACTGATTTCCACATATTTTGTCACTAGACACAAAATTTTTCGCTCATGATCTGAGAAAAAACTCCTTTATGCTGTAGAAGCATCTATTAAGCAATAACAGCGTCAGCACTTTCTGACAGATCCTTTCATTCATAGCCTTGCATTTCACAGGCTAATGGTTGTACAATTTTATTCCGATGTGAGTGTTTGAGAATTTATACCAAATTAGTCTGTCTACGCTTCAATATTTTGCAGTGGTCATCTCGATGTTTTTTTTTCTATATTCTCCACTCTTCACCTAAGGTTGGAACTTATATAGAGGTAAGTCTTAAATTCATTACATATGACAAGTCGAATTATAAGATAAATTTCTGTTATTTAGATTATTGTTCCAGATATATAATATTTGGAGGCTCCGTGGCGGAGAGGTTAAAGGTAGCGCTATGCCGTCTTCGTTGACGGAGTTGGTGGGTTCGATTCCCACCGTATTCGTGGGTGTTTGTGTGCGTTCTGAGTTTTCAGTGGTTCCCCTCATTTAGTAATTTGATGGCTAATGTCCATAGATGACGAAGCCGAAACTGTACGGGGGTCGGGCGTGTGAGAGGGCACATGTCCCACCTCTTTAAAAAAAAAAAATTAAATATTTGTATGCGTATTTCAGCAGATTGATATATATATATATATATATATATATATATATATATATATATATATATATATATATATATATATATTATTTATTTATTTATTTATTTATTTATTTATTTATTTATTTATTTATTTATTTATTTATTTATTTATTTATTTATTTATTTATTTATTTATTTATTTATTTATTTATTTATTTATTTATTTATTTATTTATTTATTTATTTATTTACTTATTTATTTGAATTGTTGTTGCCTGTGAACTATTTTTAATTTTTTGATAATTATTAGCAATAACAGGCTTGGTGAATCTCAAATAACTCGATTTTATTAAAAAGTTGACGTTTCGCCACGACCTTCGTGGCTTTTTCAAAACTTTCAAAATATTGAAATTTTTTTGACATTTATTGATTTGAAAAAAATTTGAACAGTTAAAAGACTACTATGTTTCATCAAAAATTTTTCAGCTGTGGCCGTTCTCTGTTATTTATTACGTGCTATTCAGTCCAATATTAACATTCAAATCTGTTATTATTATATGGTAAGGGAAACCACAGAAACCTTTACCCACGTAATGTTCGAAATAGGTTCAAATTATTTTGATTTTGAAAGTAAAAGAGTAGGGTACTATTTATCTTTTTTTCAAAATTTTTTTTATTACGGATGTGGCATTCTGCAGTTATTAATCACGTGCTATTGAGATTCACCATGCCTGTTATTGCTAATAATTACCAAGAAATTATATATATATACATATATATATATATATATAGATATATATATATATATATATATATATCTATATATATATATATATATAGATATATATATATACACGACGATATATAAGTATGCCCAGAGTTTTTAAAAACGCTATGTTAGCGTGATTTGGAATCACATGCGCCACAGTTGCAGAGTCGACATCTTCATGTCAGTAAGTATTCTCGTGACGAAGTTCTGCATTTTTGATCTAAACGGTGAAATGTTGGTTCAAAATATCTTTGGTGAAGGGCACTATGGGGTTTAATCTAATCAGTAGTTCGACCGCGATTTGTATATATATATATATATATATATATATATATATATATCTATATATATATATATATATATATATGTATTTGTATATGTATAAATATATATATATATATATATATATATATATATATATATATATATATATATATATATATATATATATATATATATATATATTTGAAATTTCAAATTATTCCATATTTTGAAGTATGAACTATTGACTTTTAGGAACAATAAATCATTCAAAAGATAGCTTATTTGTTCCAAACATCAGCATTACTATTATGTATTCAATCCTATTATTACTAAATATCTGTTCTTAACTTAAGGTTCAGTAAATACGAAAAAAGATATGAATTGAAATGTATTGATAAGATTACTTATTCAATTTGTACGTCATAAATAATATAACGCTAAATTTTAAATTATTTCTGAGGAATTTAAACTTTCCAAGACTTTCTTACTATCTAAAAATTACACAATAATTTCAATTTTCATCTAGTTTTGTAATAATCAGTGACAAATTGAAGATCCCATTTTTAATTTATGTGCTTTATTTTATTATCATATAACTTTAAGAAAAATAGTCTTTGAATATGTTTCTAAGAATATATTGCATTTAAGCAACCATATTTCAATGGTTATTTCATTATTTTACACCCAATTTTCAATTTAACCAATTAACTGAAAGTGCGTTCAGATATAAAGCTATTTGTGGTATATTTTCGGAGTTGTTGATTGTAAAACAAAGTTCTTATTATAATTGTATTTCAAATATGTACGAATATATTCAAAATATACGAGGAATAAAATTTCGGAGGGATTCAGGAAAAGAAGTGACAAACACATTTAGTGAATTTTGATACTTTTTTGATAGATTTGAAATTGAATTGAAATTTTTGCACAGCGTTCAGGGATGTCAAACTATCAATATATATATATATATTAATATATATATATATATATATATATATATATATATATATATATATATATAAATATATAAATATATATATATATATATATATATATATATATATATATATATATATATATATATATATATATATATATATATATATATATATATATATATATATATATATATATATATATATATATATATATATATATATATATATATATATATATATATATATATATATATTCTCTTCAAAGGATATATCTATAATAATGGAAGTATATAAATGGATATCATTTTTTATTTCAATTGAATAATTAGTTCAATTCATAATTTTTTTGAGTAAATCGTAGCAAAAAAGGAATGGTCTGAATACTAATTGAGAATTTGTAAAAAAAATATTATTAAATAATTAGTTCTAATTATAATAGTTTTTCAACTTCAATTGTATAAAACGTTCATATATATATACATATATATATATATATATATATATATATATATATATATATATATATATATATATATATATATATATATATATATATATATATATATATATATATATATATATATATATATATATATATATATATATAATCTCTTGAAAATTATTAGCAATAACAGGCTTGTTGAATCTTAAAAAACTCGATTTTATTAAAGTTGACGTTTCGCCACGACATTCGTGGCTTTATCAAAACTTTTGATAAAGCCACGAATGTCGTGGCGAAACGTCAACTTTTTAATAAAATCGAGGTTTTTAAGATTCAACAAGCCTGTTATTGCTAATAATTTTCAAGAGATTAGAAATAGTTCACAGGCAACAACAATTCGAATAAATAAATAAATATATATATATATATATATATATATATTTATTCGAATTATTGTTGCCTGTGATCTATTTTTAATCTCTTGATAATTATTAGCAATAACAGGCTGGTTGAATCTTAAAAAACTCGATTTTATTAAAAAGTTGACGTTTCACTATGATATTCGTAATTGAAATTTCTTTGACATTTATTAATTTGAAAAAAATTTGAACAATTCAATTCATGGTCTTTTTGAGTAAATTATAGCAAAAAGGACATGATCTAAATACTAGTTGAGAATTTGTGAACAAAAAACATTAATTTAATTCAACAAAAATCAATTCGTTCACTGATATATATCACTATATCCAGGTTATATAATAATTCAAGATTTTTATCTCAGAAATATTCATTATTCAAACAGATGTAAATAATGGAAATACTACACTTCTAGAATTAGCATATAAGAACAATATAAAGTAAAAGTTTATACCGAAGAAAGGGAAACCAAAATTTCACTTTGAATTAAAACTCCATATTTTCAAAACATGAAAACAAAATTTGAACTGAAAACTAACCTAAAAATAAGGAAGTTAGAAGCACCGTAAATTGCATACCGCACATCATGTTTTATGATGGGACTGGTCGGTTGCGAACGCAATTGGGTTATACGATTTCTTGTACCTGTTTAAAATTGGCGCAACTGGGCTATTCCCCATAAAACACAGTAATCCATTTCTGGTTAGAACAGTATCAGATATAAACTTATGTGTGCAGTTTTGTTGTATATTTTTGAAGTTGTTGATTGTTAATCAACTTGTGAAATCTTGTATATTATTAAATTATTAGTTCTAATTATAATAGTTTTTCAACTTCGATTCTATAAAACGTAACAAACAGATTTAGTTAATTTTTGTACTTATGTATGTGACGGTTTTGTAATTCAAATTAATTTTCTGCAGAGTTTTCAGGGATGTCAAAATTTTAATTTAATTTAATATATATATATATATATATATATATATATATATATATATATATATATATATATATATATATATATATGTATATATATATATATATCACTATATCCCGGTTATATAATTCAAGATGATTATCTCAGAAATATTCATCATTGAAACAAATATAATTATAATAAATTACAATAAATAATAGAAATATTACTATTCCAGAATGAGCATTTAAGAACAATATAAAGTGAGATTTTATACCGAAGAAAGGGAAACCAGAATTTCACTTTGAATCAAAACTCCAGACTTTTAAACAAAATTTGAACTGGAAAAGAACTCACCTAAAAATAAGGAAGTTAGAAGCACCGTAAATTGCACACCTTGTATAGCGCACATCATAAAACACAGTAATCCGTTTCTGGTTAGAACAGTGGCACTCCGCACCCGGATAACATTCTGAGTACTGGTTCGAATTTTATTAAACCGGGATGCTTGAGATTATACTCAACGTGACCATAGCGTATCGCAAACGGTTTCGTCGGTGCGCCACCGAATCGGTTTATGAGTACTCCTGCTATCCCACAATGCAGCGAAGACCCTTCCTTAGCCGGCAGTTCATAGTTTTCGTAGCGGATGACGTCTCTTAAAATATCGACGGATCAATTTATGTAGGGGATAATCATTCCATTGCAGGCTTCAATGCTATTGTATTTCTTTCTCTTCGAATAAAATTATATAATTCAAGTACCGTTATTACTGTACGATGTAATTCACAAATGAAAGTTACTATCACATTATGCACTGAAATATAGATGAAAAGTAATCTGAGGAATTTCATCCATGTTTCGTTGTTCGAGTTACAGAATGCAATTGGGATTTATAAAACTTATTAGTCATTATTTGAGTTATTCAATAATGAATCATTCGATAATATACGCAAATGATATCGTAAGTATCCATATTTATCTTATTCTTGTTTTACTTCCACACCAGCGGAATCACAAATTTTCGATAGTCGTCTATACATAACGAAAAAATTGAAAGTATGATTGCTATTATATAGTGGAATTGTACCAAGTGTTTTATTTGAAAATACCTTTTTTCACTTTAAGATGCAAACGCGTAAGATCATACAACAATATATATATATATATATATATATATATATATATATATATATATATATATATATATATATATATATATATATGAATGATTTTTTGTCGAAAGGAGGTAAATACCAAATTTGATATTCCTAGATATTAATAAAAAAACTATATATTTTGATAAAGTGTGGTTTGTACTGCTGGAAAAAATTATTTTCGATAAGTTAACCGATACAACATGCGCAATAAACAGTATTATTTTTAAGTACATGGTTTGCCTACAAAAAAAAAGAATGAAAATGACAGGGAAATATCCAGGAATAACAGATTTCTAAAAGAAGCTAAGTTCAGAGTAACAAGAGCGTAAGTGTCATGAAAACATAACTTTATACACTTATACTAATGTCAAATGTATTCAAGAGATTATGTCAATAAAAAATTGCCTATTTTCCTCAGAGATGTATCGCAGCATGGTCCGTAGGTTTTGTTTTGCTTCAATTCGCATCCCTCTGCAGATAAATGAAAGAAAGAAAACTGATGTGATCGACAGTAACAAAAAATATATATAAAAATATAAATATAAAATATAACACTGACAAAAGCAATATGACAACTGATCAGACTGGCACTCCAAAAGACTTTCAACCCCACCGCTCATACAACTTCTTCGAGCAAGTGTCGGAACTTCTAGGAACGAAATTGGCATATATATACATATATATATATATATATATATATATATATATATATATATATATATATATATATATATATATATATATATATATATAT
>JARQZK010002175.1:967500-970000 GCA_030704885.1 Cynegetis impunctata | reverse complement strand
TTTGCGGATGATACTGAGTATAACATAAAAGACAGTTCCACCTTTGTTGACCTTATTTCTGAATTTTCTTCACCACCTAATCATGTTTTAATTTCATTAGATTTAACTTCCCTATTCACTTACATTCCATTGAATTTCATTGTCAGTATTTTGGAGTTGAAATGGTCAAAAATACAGAGTCACACTACTGTATCGAAATCTGAATTACTTGGATTAGTTAATTTTATAATTATATATTTTATAAACAGATTTTTGGATCACCCATGGGCTCTCCTATTAGCCCTATTATGGCACAAATTGTTTTAGAACACTTGCTTTACATAGTGATTCCTATGTTGCCATTATATTTTCCATTTATATATAAGTTTGTTGACATTATTTGTGCGCTTCCTTCAGATAGTGTTCAGTTGAAACTTGATAGTTTCAATTCATTAAATATGAGGTTGCAGTTCGCGGTTGAGGTGAAAAAAAATCGCAGTATTCCTTTTTTGGATATTAAACTAATAAGAACTGATGAAAATGTGATAATATTATATTGGTACCAAAAATTGACAGCTTCTCAAAGATTTATTAACTATTACTCACACCATCCTGTAAACCAAAAATACAATTTTATTATTAATATGAGAAATAGAATTATGAATATAAGCCATGAATCTTTTTTGAACCAAAATTTGAAAAAACTTTTTGAGATCTTTGTAAATAATGGTACATATCTTGAGAAATCTTATATTTAATTCTTACACTTTCGACGGGCCAACAGACGATTCAAATATACAATTCAGTTATAAGAAACTCCTATTCGTGGATAAATTGACGCAACAAATAATTTCCTGCTTCAAAGATTTCCCACATATAAAGATTGCGAAATGTAACTTCCTGAGTAATTCCAAATTGTTGACTAAAATTTTAGATAAGACACCTCAGCACAATCTCAGCAATGTAGTGTATGAAATTCCGTGTCAGGGATGTGGTAATTGTTATGTGGGACAGAGGTCGCAGTGGTTGGAACGACGGTTAGTACAGCATAGGAGCGACTACCGCGTAGGAAAAAACTCTTGTCCTGTGGTGGAACATCACCTGCATACTGGTCACTTCTTTGACTTTCCTGACGTAAAAGTTTTGGAAAAAAGTGTCACTATAAAAGTCGGCTGTTTCTCGGAATGTATCACATCAATAGTGTGTACTTATAGTGTGTTTTATGTATTATTGTAGATTCTCCTGAATAAGTCACTAATGAGACTAATTAGTGAAGAAATATAGAGATTATGATCGATTAAGTTCATGTATATTATATATATATATATATATATATATATATATATATATAAATATATATATATATATAATATATATATATATATATATATATATATATATATATATATATATATATATATATATATATATATATATATATATATATATATATGTTACAGCCAAATTAATAAATCCGGATATAATATATATTATCTAGGCATTATTTATAATGTCTAATCAATTTAGATAAAGTGATAAATGACACAGAATTAATCACATTAACTAGCAATTTTATATAATATCATCGAAGACTTGGATATTGTAATAAAACAAGTAGGTAAAGGTGAAGATTATAAAATTATATTTCAATTTGTCTTAAGCCTAACTATATGTGTAGCAATATTATAGGTAGGTACTGTTATTTGAAAATAATTAATTATAATGTTTTTTTAAGAATCAAAATAACATTATCATAGATAATAATTCTACATTAATTAACATTGTTATAAAGTTATTTAACTTTAATTTATAAAGTAAATTTAAAGCTCACTAGTCATGAAAGAAAATTAAAAAAAACACAGAGATCAAAACAAGTATTTGGTATCACTCTTTAAAGACTACAATAATAAAATATTTAACACGAACTGACATGAATTAACTGGGTCATAATTATTATTCATTCTTACAAGTAAGGCTCTTGTGACATTTTGAGTTACACATGAGGTTTTACTTTTTACATTTACACCTATTAGAAACGCATTCTCCAGTACAGTTGCAATGATGTGACTCTTTTTTTGCATATTCTCTGATAGTAACTTCATATTGGGGAACGATATCAAATGTAATGAACGTTTCTTTGCAGACAGTGAACTGATTCCTTGCGTAAAGTTGATTTAGAATCTCATGCTTAGTACCTAACTTATATATTCCTTCTGTCTCCTGAGAAATTATAACAGCCGTAATGTTTCTATCATCGGCTTCGGCGCGGTCTACATCAGGAATTTTTACCACTACATTATAGACTGTATTAGCAGCAGGATATTTTACCGAAGATAGAGCTAACATTTTATCTGCTTACTTTTTCAGAGATTGTCCAACTAATTTTCTGATGTTTCCAATATCTTGTTTATTTTTATCGAGAGCAATTACTATTTCTTGGTCACTTTGCATTATGTTCGACAAATCTGTAGTATTTCCTTGGTTTGCTGTCTCGTTATCAGGTTTTACCGTCAGGTTATTT
>JARQZK010002175.1:940000-965000 GCA_030704885.1 Cynegetis impunctata | reverse complement strand
GACATGGTCATGGATCTCTTGAAATTATTATGTTTTTCCAACATTAAAGTTTTGTAACTCACATACCTACGAAAAAAATTATGAATGAGTGAAAGGAGCACACCAAAATGCACGCAGCTATTAATTTGAAGGTCAAGGTCATCTACGAAAGAAACTTTTGTTATTTCCAAGAGTTCATCTTTCTCGACAAATTTTTACTGTATATCTTACATATTAAAAAAAAAATAACTAGTTCTCCAGTGGATATGCCTGAAAAATAATGCACTTAAAACCTCTCATGGTTATAAAATATTTCTCTCATGGTTATAAAATATTTGAAATCTTTATAGGTTATGACATTGATATATATATATATTTATATATATATATATATATAAATATATATAATATATATATATATATATATATATATATATATATATATATATATTATATATATATATATATATATATTATATATATATATATATATATATAAATATAAATATATATATATATATATATATATATATATATATATATATATATATATATATATATATATATATATATAGAGAGAGAGAGAGAGAGAGAGAGACTGAAGCCAAATGTAAAAATGCAAAATTATATGAAAACGGACACCGATTGTATTCTAAAACTATTCAATACACCAGGTGTACTTCCTTATTAAGAAGACCCCTATCAAATTCAATATCGTAACATGTAGCTGGTGTTGGTACTTTTTGTCAAAAAAAAGGGAAATTTTCTCTCAAATCTTTAATTAAATACTGCATTTAAGATACAAAATAATTTAGGAAACTGTTCAGGAAATAATAAATCGAGAATAAACAAATAAAAAAATACAGTATTTAGAAACTTGAATATAGTAATTGATGCTTGACTGACAAACAAAATTAAGCATACCTATATTTCATATTCCTAACTTTCAATGAATCATTGTTTGAAATATTTGTTGGTTGAAAGTATGTTGCATTCGATCATGTTCTTGATTATGAGCTCAAAGTTGAGAAATAAATATTGACGTAGAAACACAAATTTGTTTCGGAAATTGTTGAAAGAAAGTAGTTGTCAAAACTATTCAGATAGTAGTTATATTGAAAAAGCTTTTCAGGATAGTCTGATAGTTATGCGTATAATAGTTTAATACTAATTTCTACAATCTTCATTTATTTACTTACCCTGAATTATTGTTTTATTTTTTTTCTATAAATATTTCATAATAAAATAGTGGTGACATGTAGATATAGTTCACTGTGATATCAAAATTAGCTCTAGGTTTTCATGAATGTCAATATTCTAAAATAACATCAAGGTTGAATCCAAAAATAATTTTGAATGGAACAACAACGTATTTCGGAATCATTTGGCATCTAATAATAAATCTTTGCCAAAAAACTATGAATATATAACTGATAATGGGAATGGTTATATAGACTTAAAGATGTCTTTTGTTTTCATTAGTGATTTGACGAAATGATGCAATCATGTAAACTTTAACTAATCGAAAATATCATCATTTGAGATGGGCTTGATGAATGACCTATATTTTCTTGTAATATGTATAACGCGAACTCAATGTCACAAAGATTTTGCCTTCGTCATGGAAATTACACATAATCATTATAGAAGACAAAGTATACTTCACGAGTATTTTATGAACTGCAAATAAATGTTACATTGATGTTTCACTATACTCATTCATCTTCAGCAGGATGACATACAGTTTTAATATAGCTTTGCCATATAAAGTGTGAAACTAGTGCAGGATTGAATTTATCGATTCAGAATATAGTTTAGTAGGACAAGTTTCGCTTTCTTTCATGAACGATCTAACTATGAGTCCTACAACCTTTCATTGAATGCGGATCGTAAATTCTTTCATTTCTGCGGATCTTTGCATGACCTCTATTTCGAATTGATTTTAGTGCTGTAAACTTTTGAATAATTCATTCACAGAATGTCACTTAAAAATGGGATATTTTACTCTTTTCGTTTTGGAATAATTATTGGTTGTACGGTGAAAGAAATACTTTTTTAGTATTGAAATATTGAAAAATATTCAAGTATTGTACTAATAAAATTTTTGCGTCATACAAATGAAGAAGTTATACTGGCGTGTAATTTTTGTTTCGAAGGGTTAGAATACTCTTTGGTATTCCTCATGCTATTTGATCTTCTGAAGGTTTTTACGACAAGTCAAATTGAGGAAACATTATTTGAAATCGCATTTTCACCAAATATAAGAAAATAATTCACACACGAAAGGCAATAGAAACGTGAAAATTTAGTTTTTGAATCAAATTTATACATCTTGTTGGACCACAATATATATATATATATATATATATATATATATATATATATATATATATATATATATATATATATATATATATATATATATATATATATATATATATATATATATATATATATATATATATATATATATATATATATATATATATATATATATATATATATATTGTTACGAAAATGTCTAAAGCCGACTCTGTGTTCTCTGGAATATTCGATGAACGTTGAAGTAACCGCCCTCTTAATTCGAAGAATAGAACATTTTGGAAGCTTCTCGAAGGAATGACAAGACATATAAAAGCGACCATAGAAGAGACGAGGGACAGTCTACAGTTAGACTACAGTTAGTTTACAGTGAACTACCGTGTTATAAAAGAAGAGCGAAACCTGTGTTTTGAATTGAAGTTGTGACAGTTATTGAAAAGTGTGGTTATTTTATAATTACTGTTTTGTAAATAAATACCGATTTGTTTAAATTAAATTTAGTTATTGAAAATCATCCTAGCGAACCCGAATTCGTAACAACTGGTGTCAGAAGTGTGGGATGCCAATAACCAGAAAAATGGAATCGATGATTGAAAAACTAATGCAAAAATTCGCCGAACAAGAGGAACAACGTCAACGAGAGAAATTGGAAGAGCAGAAATGTCGAGAACAGGAGAAATTGGAAGAGCAGAAACGTCGAGAACAGGAGAAATCAGAAAAACAAAAACGTCGAGAACAAGAAAAATTAGATGAACAGAAACGTCGGGAGCAAGAATTACAAGGACTACAGAAAATCCTGGAAGATCTCAACAGAGTTAGGAAGGAGGATAATGAGAAATTGAGAGGAGAAATAGTACATGTGAAGGAAGACCTGGAGGAGCAATTGCATAATTTAGAAGAACGTGAATCACAGGTATTGAAAGATTTAGAAAAACGAATATCTACAGTGGAAAGAAATGAATCAAAAGTAATGTCAAATCCAGTCCCCAGACAGAAAGTTTCGAAGCCACCTACTTTTGATGGAGATTCTTCCTGGCCAATATTCAAACGACAGTTTGAAGCAGCAGCCCAAGCTAATGGTTGGACAGATGAAATGAAAGCAGTAGAACTGGTTTTGTCCGTCAGAGGTAAAGCTGCAGAACTGTTACAAAAATTGTCAGTAAAAGAGCAGGAAGATTACATAATTCTAATAAAATCCCTAGAGTTGAGATATGGTGATGATCACAAAGAAATGTTATATCAGGCCCAATTAGAAGGTAGGCATCAATTGGCAAATGAATCACTACAAGAATTTCAGGCCGAAGTAGAAAAGTTGACTCGGTTAGCCTACCCAATGGCTCCAGATGATATCCTTGAGCAATTGACTGTCAAGTCTTTTGTGAATGGGTTAAAAGACACCGACCTGATTCAGCATCTGAAAATTTTGAGACCAAGAACAGGAAATGATGCTTTAGTGAGGGCTCTGGAATTTGAAACAGCAAAACTAACATCTTGTAATAACCGAGCAACACACAGAGCTCGAAAAGTGGAAGTAGAGGAAAATAAAACACTTGGAGTGGATATATTAGAACGGTTAGACAAACTCATTTCTTCCTTTGAAAAGAACCGAGTATCTTTTAAGGGTGAATGTTACTCGTGTGGAAAATATGGACACACTAGTAGAGAATGTCGTTCCAGAATGAACAGAGGCAGAGATGATAACCGAAACAGAGGAAGATCATCCTCACCAGCACCTAGGAGGAATCAGGAAAACTACCACCAGTCAGAGTAAAGGGGCAAACTCTGACTGGGGAAGTGACAGCCCCCAGGACCGTTTTCATTAGAGGCATTGCAGGTGGAAGCTTATCAGTTAATGGCTCAATCTCAGGACAAACTGTCAAGGTAATTGTTGATACTGGCGCTGAAGTATCATTGATTAGGCCTGATATATTACCAACATCTAAAATTACTCCAATGAGGTACAATATAACTCTGAAGACAGCAACTGATCAAAGGAGCTATATTCGTGGAGAAGCTAAGATTTTATTGGGTCTACTGCCGTGATGACGTAGAAGCTTGGTGCAGAAAATGTCCAACATGTGCAGCCACTAAGGGACCCTCAAAGAGAACTCATGGAAAAATGGAGAAATACAATGTAGGGCTTCCATTTGAGAGGATCGCTATTGATGTTGCCGGGCCATTTCCAACTTCTAACGATGGAAATAAATACATACTGGTTGTCATGGATTACTTCAGCAAGTGGCCTGAAGCCTATGCTCTTCCGAACCAAGAGACTGAGACTGTCGCACGTGTACTGGTAGATCAGTTCATATCTCGATACGGAGTTCCACTGGAATTGCACTCAGACCAGGGAAGAAACTTCGAAAGCGAAGTTTTTAAGAAAGTGATGGAGATATTGAACATCCGAAAGACCAGAACCACTCCATTACATCCACAGTCTGATGGGATGGTGGAAAGATTCAATCGCACCATGGAACAATACCTGTCGAAGGTTGTGGCTGATCACCAAAAGGATTGGGACAGATATTTGCCAGTACTGCTGATGGCTTATCGAGGATCGGTTCATGATTCCACAGGTCATACTCCAGCAAAGATACTCTTTGGTAGAGAATTACGTTTACCATGTGATTTGCTGTTCGGTACTCCCGAAGATACACCATTGGAAGTAAAGACTTATGCAGATGAATTGAGACTGCACCTAAGCAAGATCCATGAGCACGTCCGGGATAAGATAGATGCTAGTACTGACAGAATGAAGACCAGATACGATTTGAGGGCGAACTCAGCCGGATTTAAAGAAGGAGATTTAGTATGGTTGTACAATCCCCAGCGAAAGAAAGGGTTATCACCTAAATTGAGCCAGAATTGGGAAGGAGCCTATAAAGTCACAAGAGGATAAATGATGTTGTCTACCGAATCCAACGCACTCCTAGGACGAAGCCTAAAGTTGTACATTTAGATAGGCTAGCAAAGTATCACGGTGGAAGTGTATCAGAAGATTTTGATCGGGACGATCAAACTTAAGAGGGGGGCAGTGTTACGAAAATGTCTAAAGCCGACTCTGTGTTCTCTGGAATATTCGATGAACGTTGAAGTAACCGCCCTCTTAATTCGAAGACTAGAACATTCCCGAAGCTTCTCGAAGGAATGACAAGACATATAAAAGCGACCATAGAAGAGACGAGGGACAGTCTACAGTTAGACTACAGTTAGTTTACAGTGAACTACCGTGTTATAAAAGAAGAGCGAAACCTGTGTTTTGAATTGAAGTTGTGACAGTTATTGAAAAGTGTGGTTATTTTATAATTACTGTTTTGTAAATAAATACCGATTTGTTTAAATTAAATTTAGTTATTGAAAATCATCCTAGCGAACCCGAATTCGTAACAATATATATATATACATATATATATATATATATATATATATATATATATATATATATATATATATATATATATATATATATATATATATATATAATTATTCATTTGAATTGTTGTTGCCTGTGATCTATTTTTAATCTCTTGATAATTATTAGCAATAACAGGCTGGTTGAATCTTAAAAAACTCGATTTTATTAAAAAGTGGATGTTTCACCACGACATTCGAAAAAATTGAAATTTCTTTGACATTTATTGATTTGAAAAAATAGAAAAGGCGACTTTGTCTTGTCTTGTTAAAATTTTTTTCGGATGTGGTTGTTCTTTGTTATTTATTATATGCTATTCAGTCTAATATTAACATTCAAAATTGTTATCATTAGAAGGTAAGGGAAACTACGGAAACCTTTACCCACGTAATTTTCGAAAAAAAATAATAATAGGTTACTATTTATCTGATGAGGACCAAAGAGTCCGAAACACGTGTCAACGGCTGCTTCCATATAAGCGTTCTATACCGATAATTCTGCTCTACTTTTTTAATATTTTCCCGCGACTAATTTCTTTGTTGTTAGATAAATAGTAACCTATTATTATTTTTTTTCGAAAATTACGTGGGCAAAGGTTTCTGTAGTTTCCCTTACCTTCTAATGATAACAATTTTGAATGTTAATATTAGACTGAATAGCACATAATAAATAACAAAGAACAACCACATCCGAAAAAAATTTTAACAAGACAAGACAAAGTCGCCTTTTCTATTTTTTCAAATCAATAAATGTCAAAGAAATTTCAATTTTTTCGAATGTCGTAGTGAAACATCAACTTTTTAATAAAATCGAGTTTTTTAAGATTCAACCAGCCTGTTATTGCTAATAATTATCAAGAGATTATATATATATATATATATATATATATATATATATATATATATATATATATATATATATATATATATATATATATATATATATATATATATATATATATATATATATATATATATATATATATATATATATAGGAGAAGGTCGGGTAAGTTGACGAGGTGGGTAAGATGACGAACGGCTAATAATTTCTTCAAAGGTAACAATGCAGGATTTCTGTATGGTGCCGCTGTCTTGCCAACTGTAGGGAAGTTAAGTTGGAACGCAAACCTGCAACGCTGAGGCACTATTCGCGGATACAGTGCAAATGAGTGTATCTCGCATATCTGTTCTAAAATAACCATCGTGTTAGATAAGCTTCTTGACCAATTGTTAAAGGTAAGTTGACATTTGATTGTGCGTAGTTACTATAGTAATGAATTTATTTCATAGCATGTCACTGAAATTATTATCCATATCATGTTTGTCGTGGAAATATGCTCTCCGGCTTTAAACATAAACTCAAGTTCTTAACTCAATCTGCCCGATGATGGTCTAGTGACCGAAATTGCAATCGCAGTTTTATATTTTTAAAATATTTTGTGATAATAAACTTAGTAAATCCAAATTTAGTTTTGTTCATCATGTTAAATTATCACGTAGTAACGACGGATTCCATCAACTATTTATAAACTCAACTAGTAAGATGGTGCGGGTAAGATGATGAACTTTGTCATCTTATCCGCGCACAAAGTTTCGCCATAGTAAATTCATTTCATCTTATAGAATGCCACAAAAATATACCTAGAGGTCCTAAAGGCGGTCCTGGAGTGAAGTGAGTTTGATTGCTGCGTTGGAGAAAGTATATGGGGGTGAATCTTGCAAAAGTATTTTTTCCAAAATATGAACGACCAGATAACAAAAAGAGTAGAAAAATTACTGCCAGTATCATCACTGGCAATGAAAAGACATCAGTTGGCGGAGAAGTTAGAAAATGAAAGGCAGGAGGAAGATGCAAGACGACTGAAAAAACAAAAATATGTCAAAAATCAGAAAAAAACCAAAAACGAAAACAAAAAGGCATGCGAAACCAAGAAAATAACGAAGAAATTATATTTTGTTCAGATTACGATTAGCGTTTCGAAAATCCACCTACAGAAGATTGGATTCGGTGCTCGCAATGCTTGAGATGGTGGCATGAATCTAGTACCGATTTTTCTGGTATACAAGCATTCATATGCGACTTATGCTAATATTCTTCAACTTACCCGCATATGTCCGTCAGTTTTTTTAATACTATTTCATGTTTTCATGTGTGTTAGATGTTGTTTATTGTATAAAAATAAACAATTCGAAAAATGAATTCAATGTCGAGCAGAAATTAATTTTGCCTGTTAACATCGTCAACTTACCCGACCTTCCCCTATATATATATATATATATATATATATATATATATATATATATATATATATATATATATATATATATATATATATATATATATATATATATATATATATATATATATATATATATATATATATGTTCAGAAAGATTTCCGCGGTCGGAAGTATTTGAAAAACTTGGTTCACGGAATGAACCGCGTAAAAGATTTGAAAAATCTGATGAGATTTTTCAAATCTTTTACGCGGTTCATTCCGTGAACCAAGTTTTTCATATATATATATATAAAAATATATATATATATAAATATATATATATATATATATATATAAATATATATATATATATATATATATATATATATATATATATATATATATATGTATGTATTCAAATATATTCACTGAGATAGCGATTATTGGTATAACAGGTTTATTTCAAACATAACAAATTAAAGTTAAAAATCAACAGGACGTTTCAATGGAGTTTCCATCTTCGTCAGTAAAGTGTTCGTAGGTACTTGTCACCTTCGTTGTCATTCAACGTGACAACTACCGACGAGCATTCTGCTGATGATGGAACCTCCATTGAAACGTCCTGTTGATTTTTAACTTAATTTGTTATGTTTGAAATAAACCTGTTATACAAATAATTGCAACTGAAAAAACTTTCAAAATTTAGGTGAATATAGGGAAAACATAATAAGCGATACGCCCCCTACCGGTGTCGAATATTACTAGAGCATGGGAGATAGATTGCTTTGTTTACATCTGTTTACGTGTATTTTATATGAGAAGTTGTTGAGTTTTAATTGTATTTTGGATCGATTACAAACGTTCAGAAGAGATGAATCACTATTCTTGTGTATTCTATTGTTCATATTGGGCAAAAAAAAACCGAATATAGCTTACATACCTTTCCGAAAGCTGGACAATTCAAAGTTGCATTTCAAACAAAGTTGGGAAACAAGGAAATGATGGACAGAAGAAAGGTGTGGATTCATAACTTGAAGATTGAAAAAAAATGTCTGAACATAAGAGTGTTGTTCTTTACAGTTTACTGAGAATAATTATTTTCCCTGCGGTAAGTTTGTGGATTTTTCCATATAGAATTATACCAACTAATGATGTGCAATTTTCAGCTAACCAAAAACGTAGAGTTTCTGAAGTCCAATGCTATTCCAACGAAAAATCTTCCACTTTTATCGGAATCAGAACCTAGGCCATCATTCAGAGATTCTAGATTATTGTATTTTCTTTCATGTAACAACCAGAGATACTATTAAAATAATAATAACAAATGATGTTTATTTGCACAACCAAAAGAACAGTTTATCATAACATCAAGAATATGAAATAAATCTGGACTCTATAGCTAGGTAAAAACTAAAATATTCAATTATATAATCAGGAAAACAGAGATTCTATCAAAAAAACCAGACTCTCAGAAGTCCACCGTACTTTTAGGATAGCTGTTATACGTCAGGAAAATTCAAAAAATATAATAACTTATTACGTTCAAACCATTCAAGCAGAGTATTCATATTATTTCTTCTTTCATTTTATGTTGTTTCTTTCAGTTTAGCTGGTAAGTACTTAGTTTTGTCCATTATACTCAAAAATTCTTCAGTTCGTAATGAAAGTAGCCATGTCAGAGATGTTTTCTTGAAACTTTTTTATTTTTGAAATAAATAGGTGTTCTATCATACAGCCTTTTCATGAGGTATACATAGTTCCTTCAACCAATTAATTTATTCGTCCTCTACTTTATTTTATTATTAATTTTCATTATGGAGGGTAGAAGTACTTCTACCCTCCATAATTTTCATGTTCAATGATAAAAACTCAGTGTAAATTTCAACTTGATGTAGGTAGGTTATCTACTGTTGAACAGAGATGAAATTGTCCTCAATCCAAACACAATATATCACAGGAAAATACAAAGTCCAAAAAAAACACAAATTACGACGATAACCGTTCGAAAACTCAAAACGAAATGAACGTAAATACCATTACAACCAATGTAAACAAACAACTAATCTCCCATGCTCTAGTACCGATATTAGCCGTTCCGGCGCTACGATCTTAATTTCGGACGCCTATAGTAAAAATTTTGGCATCTTTTAACTTTGCGTAATGGATTGACGGGAATCAAGAGCAAGTTTTTCAAAACAGTGGTAGAACATCTAATATATAATTATGAAGAGTGCATCTAGCATAAAAACGGTTTTGTATCAATTTAGACCCACCAACCCCTCCAAATTAGTTAGTAGGTTGTGAATTTTTACGTCGAATCAGTTGGTGCTAGAAAGTGCCTTCTGAAAGTCTGATTTTTTTCCTTTCGCCGCAGCCCTTTTCATGTTGAGTTTTCTTATTTTTTTGTAGTTTTTAAGGTTTTGTATATATCCTTAAGTCATATAAATTGAGTTGAATAATTTAAATTTCGCACTTGGATTTAGTTGATGTTATGGAAGTACACTGTGGTGATTCCAACTTTTTTTTTCAATGGCTATCATGTGAATGTGAAGATTTTCAGGTTTGACGCACCTTCACAGCTTTTGTTGTTTTTTAGAGTGTTAGAGGGTTGAAATTTAGTACGTGGATTGAGCTGGTGTAACAAAATACGCTAGAAGTTTCAATTGATTTGCTCTGCCTTCGCAATTTTCACCCCGAGGCGAAGAAGGGGTTATAGTCTCACGACAAAAAGTTGAGATATGATATAGTATCACGACAAAAAGTTAGTAGCGGTTCCGATTTTATAAATTCCAAAGGATATCGATAAAACACATAATTATGACTTCATAAGAAAAGTGTTTTCAAAATATTTTCCTCACGAAGAATAAAAAAATTATAACGTTTTTTAGATTTTTTATTACCTCTTTTTTAGTCTCACGACAAAAAGTTAGTAGCTAGTCCGATTTCAAAAATTCTAACGGATACCGATAAAACACATATAATTTCATGAGAAAAGTGTTTTCAAAAATTTTTCCCCACGAATAATAAACAATTATAGCGTTTTTTAGATTTTTTTGTCCATAGACATGTGGTGCTATCTATAAATCTTCAACCTAAACTGATTTTCACAATAATGAAATAAAATGATAGCATTTAATGCGTAGTTTTTTAATTTATATGATACATTCAAAAAATATTGACGACATGCACATGCGCCGAGGGGTTTTATCATTCCTAGTGCTACGCAGTAGGGTGTCCGGATTTTTTTATGTTGCTGTTTCAAGCATTTTTCAGAATGTTTAAGCATTTTGCATGTATACAAATACTCAGAATTCAGTTGAAATCCTGAAAATTTGTATGTGATTTCAGCTGATGTTAGGTAGATCCCTTCAAATTGAACAAGATCATATGACTTTGTATATTAAGAAAATCAAACTGAAAGAAAATAATGATAGATTCACACTCTTTCTGAAACAAAAATGAAAAAAAAAATAGTAATTACTGAGTTGACAAATAAAAGAGGAAATGAGAAATATGAAAATGAAAATTGACATTCTTTGAAAACGTTTTTCAGAGAAAAATAGAAAATATTGTAGGACAATGGAATATCATTAATATTTGCATTGGAAAGTCTCGAATGATTTGGTGTCTAAAGAGTACTACATTTCTTTTAAGAGTTTCAGTACAGAGTTATTTTAAATTGCACAACTACTGGCTTGCCAGAAATAAGTTTGACTCTCGAATGAAGACAGTGTTTTTTGTTTGATATTTGTTAATATCATTTTCATCCAGACGGAAATAAGTTATTGCAAAAACATATGATGGACTATTTGAAAAAGATCTTGCAACTTCTTCTGAGTTCATACATTAAGTAAAGGTCATGATTCTGAATATCCTCATTAATTTAAGTAATTTTTCTTCTTACGAAAAGTTTTGCATTACATTCCACATATATTTTCAGGGAAAGTTCAGAACTGCTTTTCATTCAAGTGTAAATTGTAAGAATTATACATCATTTCTCAATATTAACAATGCAAGATCAAAATGTTATGTATACGTTCACACGAATTATATCTGGAGTGATATATATATTTATAGAGTGGAATTAAATCAATTTAGACAATAGAGTTGAAAAAATTACCGAAACAAAATTGATCTTGAAAATGACTCTCAATATCATTACAATAATTTTCAAGTATTTCTGTTTTATCCTTCGAAATCTTTATTTATTCTTACATAAGTTAATTCAGAGACTGACATTTTCCGAACAATTTTCTGCAGTAAATACTGCAGAACATAATATGGAAATATTTTTTTGAACAAATGTTCAAAACATTATTTCCAAATTATTAACAAGAATGAGTTTTAGGGGCCATGTGTTCTACTGGTATCTACCGTGAAAATCATATTTTGACTATTGCACTGTATCGACAGTTAAGTGACGTGAAAGAATGGTTATTATATCCGTTGTAGTCGTCCTGGACCAAGATTTTCGAGTATTTTTCAATATCTGTTTAATACAGGTATAAATACTGGTATGTTTATATATAGTGTGTCCACGGAGGAAAAACTTTTTTATTTTCAGTTTTAGAAAAAAAAGTTATTCTTGATAAAAAGTTCAAAAACCCCATGCAATTAAATAAAATTCAAGTTTTGCAAAACCTGCTTCATTTTATAAACAATTTTATGCCAAATCTCTTGAAATTAAGCACCAAGTTCGGAATTGTAATAATTATATAGTGAGTAACTTTTACGATTTCCCAGGTAACTGTCAATATCGGTGAATAATTTTATAATTGTCATTCCTTTTCAACATGCATTCAGTAATTTAATAATAATATAATAATTAACAAAACTAATGATACAGAAAAATGTGGGAAAGTATACAGTAAATACGAAAACAACTATTTTCCATAGCCGCCACCAACTTCAATACATCTCTCCACTTATTTCTAAATTCTTTATAAGCGTTTCTTAGCACGATGGATTTGGGGTGATTTTATTCACGGCATTAATTATTACTTCTTTCAGAACTTCAATATTATAGTTTAAATTTGTTTCGTGAACTTCCTCTTTCAGGTAGCCCCATGAAAAACAATCTAGAATTATTAAATCGGGCGATCGAGGCGAAAAAAATATTGGTCCATACCGTCCTATCGATCGTTCAGGAAAATATTCATTTAGCCATCCTCTTATCAATAAAGTCGAATGTGGCGAACAGCCATCATGCTGAAAATACATTTTACGCCTTTGTTCCAAGGGAACGTTATCTAATTCAGGTATTAAAAAGTTGTCGAATAAATCCAAATATATTTCCTGATTCAACGTCTCCTCCAGAAAGTACGGTCCGATTATTTTATATGGTAAATCAGCATACCAAACATTTAACTTTTTAGCAAACTGCCTATTACGATGTATTCTTTAATAAGGATTTTCACTAGCCCAATAGTTTCGAGATTAAACAGTTCCATTTGTCGTGAACGTTGATTCATTAGAAAATAAAATATTGTGGTGAAAGAAGTGGTCATTCATAAGATTTTCACCAATGATTGCACAAAAGTCAAGCCTCGTGTCATAATCACAATCTTGTAAGGTGTGGATAAATATCGGTTTGAATGAATGAGTTTTGTTTGCCTCGAATATTTTCTGTAAGTGGCTCTTGCTAGAACAAACTTCTGTTGCTCTTTGCTGAAAAGATTGACAATTATGAAATTATTCACCGATGTGGACATTTACCTAGGAAATCGCAAAAGTCACTCACTAGATAATTATTATATTACCGATCTTAGTGCATGAATCCAAATTGTGTATAAAATGAAGCAGGGTTTGCAAAACTTGAATTTTATTTTATTTTATGGGGGTTTTGAACAAGCAAAACTTTTTATCAAGGATAACATTATTCTCTAAAACTGAAAATAAAAAAGTTTTTCCTCTTTTCCGTGGACGCACTGTATACACATATATATATATATATATATATATATATATATATGTATATATATATATATATATATATATATATATATATATATATATATATATATATATATGTAAGTATGTATGTATGTATGTATGTATAATATATTCTTACAAAAACAACTAAGGCCGACACTGTGTTTTCTAGAAGTTTTAATATTGGTAGTCAAACAGCCCTCTGTATTCGTGGAATAGAACTTCCTAGAGGGAGATTGTTCGAGAAGGAATGTTGTGTGCATAAGAAAGCAAAAATGGTTACAGAGAGGAATTCAGTTTACAGTGCTCGGAAAGAAGAAGTGACGTGAAAGTGTTCTGAATTGTGAATCTTTCATTTTAAAGCTTGGTTATTTGATATCTAGGTTTACTTTTTATGAATAATTTGATAGTGATGATCATCCATTTGGATCCCAATTCGGTACAACTAGTATCAGAAGTGTGGAATGCCAGTTACTAGAGAAAAGTTGGAATCTATGATGTAAAATGAATGCAAAAATAAAAAGATTATTGGAAAAACAAACTGGCTTATATTCAAATGTCAATTCGAAGTAGTAGCTCTAGCTGATAGTTGGACAGATTAAGTAAAAGCAGTAGTTATTTTATTCGTCAGAGCAGGATTCAGAGGTTGAGCGTCAAACTGAACACACGCTTAACCTCTGAATCCCAAGATATAGAGGTTAATCAAAACCACGTGTGTGACAATAAATGTAATGTGATATGGTGAACAATAAATGTTTAAAATAAAACTTTGAAACAAGCAAGCCGGGTATTGGTGTAATCCAAGACCTCTGGTAACAGAGACCCGGCCCAAGACGATTTGTATTGGGCAAAATAGCCATAGCAGCTAGCCCATTTCACCCTCCCGATAGGGAGTGTTTTTAAATAGAAGAAGAACAAGAAGTCGTCAGAGCAGAGCTCCTAAGAAACAGCAAGGTTATGTAACATTAACACCAGAATTGAGATATGGGGACAACAAAATAATATGTTAAGTGTTGAAATTTTAAGACCTGAAAGTGGCAATGATGCATAAGTTAGAGCATTAAAATTCGAAACTGTGAAAACTTAAAGCTTTCAATGACTTCAGTCACAGAGCTCGATAAGTAAAAGTCGAGGAAAATAAAACACATGAGTTAAGTTTGTTGTATTATTTATTCATTTGCTATCAACCAAGTATTCTTTCTAGGTAAATGTTATTCGGGTGGGAAATTTGGGCACATATGGAGAGAGTGCCGTACAAGATTAATAAGAGAGAGAGAGAATAATATAAACAGTGACTAGTGTTACTCATGTGTAAAATATGGGCACACGAGGACGAGAGTATAGTTCCTGAACACTAGGAGAGAGAGAGAAAGTATAACAGGAACGAAGACCAGTGTTTCTCATGTACAAAATATTGACACATTCTACAACAATTGCTGTAGAGTACTATTCTGCAACAATTGAAGAAAATGAATTACAGAAAAAAACCAGTGCTACTAATGTGGAAAATATGGACACAGAGAAAGAAAATATCAATTCCAACAAACTCGGCTATTAGAAAGTGAAAGTACTAGATGCCAGATTCTGCATAATGTGAAGACAACCTCGCGAAAAAGAATATCACTACTGTAATAAAGTGAGAACGAAGGAAGGCATCATCAATTTGAGAAGAACCTCCATCTAGTTGGAACAGAGATAGACGACAGAATTAACTGTGGTACAAGAATAAGATTCAGAAATGAGATATTTCAAAAAAATGAACAGAGTCTACCATAGACTGTCTGGAAAGATATATCAACGATGTGAACAACAAAGT
Organism: Cynegetis impunctata; assembly: GCA_030704885.1. NCBI lineage: Eukaryota > Metazoa > Arthropoda > Insecta > Coleoptera > Coccinellidae > Cynegetis > Cynegetis impunctata. The sequence goes on along the minus strand of JARQZK010002175.1, from coordinate 949,321 downwards.
GTCCACAATGAAACTTCTTAGTTTTGGAAATATGCTGCCCAAGAGTAAGTGAAAAATTCCAGATGTTAGCGAAGTCAAAACATTCTTAGTAGCAGTACTAAGAAGCAAAGAGTACAGTAGAAGTTCAGGACAACATTTCCTCGTTAATGAGAGTTTTAGAGATTTTATTGGATTTGTTGCCGTGATGATGTAGAAGCTTGGTGCGAAAAATGTGCAACATGGGCAGCCACCAAATGACCCACGAAGAGAACTCATGAAAAATTAGATGAATAATATAGTGGACTTCCATTTGAAGCAGGTACATATCCAGATGAATTGAATTCCAGGGTGATACGTGATCATCTCTGCGATAAGATAGATGTAATGACCAAATAAAGACTTGGTATGCGGGTAGTTTCAGCCGAATTCAAGATTTAGTCTGGTTATAGAATCAGCAGCGGAAGACGTAATAATCCCCGAAATTTAGGCAGAAGTCCTATTCTATCATACCATTTATCGGACTTATTGACTAACAAGATATCATGGTGGAGATGATTCAGAAGTTCGAATTATGTCATTTAAAAGTGTGGTTATTGTTATTTTCACTGTATATAACTATGAAATAATTCATTTTTCATTTAGTTATTCGAGATCATCCCATCGTGCTCGAATTTGAAACAATATATATATATATATATATATATATATATATATATATATATATATATATATATATATATATATATATATATATATATATATTATTAAAGTACCATTTATCTGACTTATTGACTAACAAGATGTCATGGTGGAGATGATTCAGAAGTTCGAATTATGTCATTTAAAAGTGTGGTTATTGTTATTTTCACTGTATATAACTATGAAATAATTCATTTTTCATTTAGTTATTCGAGATCATCCCATCGTGCTCGAATTTGAAACAATATATATATATATATATATATATATATATATATATATATATATATATATATATATATATAAATATATATATATATTTATATTATTAAAGTACCATTTATCTGACTTATTGACTAACAAGATATCATGGTGGAGATGATTCAGAAGTTCGAATTATGTCATTTAAAAGTGTGGTTATTGTTATTTTCACTGTATATAACTATGAAATAATTCATTTTTCATTTAGTTATTCGAGATCATCCCATCGTGCTCGAATTTGAAACAATATATATATATATATATATATATATATATATATATATATATTTATATTATTAAAGTACCATTTATCTGACTTATTGACTAACAAGATATCATGGTGGAGATGATTCAGAAGTTCGAATTATGTCATTTAAAAGTGTGGTTATTGTTATTTTCACTGTATATAACTATGAAATAATTCATTTTTCATTTAGTTATTCGAGATCATCCCATCGTGCTCGAATTTGAAACAATATATATATATATATATATATATATATATATATATATATATTATTGAAGTACCATTTATCTGACTTATTGTCTAACAAGATATCATGGTGGAGATGATTCAGAAGTTCGAATTATGTCATTTAAAAGTGTGGTTATTGTTATTTTCACTGTATATAACTATGAAATATTTCTTTTTTCTTATAGTTATTCGAGATCATCCCATCGTGCTCGAATTTGAAACAATATATATATATATATATATATATATATATATATATATATATATATATATATATATATATATATATATATATTTATATTATTAAAGTACCATTTATCTGACTTATTGACTAACAAGATATCATGGTGGAGATGATTCAGAAGTTTCGAATTATGTCATTTAAAAGTTGGGTTTATTGTTATTTTCACTGTATATAAACTATGAAATAATTCATTTATTCAGTGAGTTATTCGAGATCATCCCATCGTGCTCGAATTGAAACAATTATATATATATATATATATATATATATATATATATGTATAGGTATATTATATATAATATATATATATATTATATATATATATATATATATAAATATATAAATTTTTATAATATATATATATATATATATATAGATATATATATATAAATATATATATATATATATATATATATATATATATATATATATATATATATATATATATATATATATATATATATATTATCATCGGGCAGATTGAGTTAAGAACTAAGTTAACTCAATCTGCCCGATGATGGTCTAGTGACCGAAATTGCAATCGCAGTATTATATTTTTTAAAGTATACCAACTTTGTTAACAAAATGTATTTGTCATAAATTTGTATGCGATAATTACAGAAAAATCTTCCAAGAATTCATTGTAAATAATTCATAAGATATTTCAGAATTCACTTTCCATATATGAGATTTTTTTCTTCCTAAATGACTTGAAAGGTGATAGTTATTAAACTCTAGGAAAATTTAACGGATATAATAAATAATTCCTTGAAGTCATCAGGAAGTCGAATTGTTTTTTCTAATGAAGGGGGTATCAATTCGCTCTAGAAATACCGTTAGGAAATTTTGATATTATTGTTTTTCTGTACTATTTTTAGAAAAATAATATTTGTTGAGTGACCAACCAAAACTGCCGACGAATGGGTGCTTGAATTCATTGTATTCAGTAAATTTGAAACATATAGATATATATATATATATATATTTAAATATCTCTATATATATATATTTATATATATATATATATATATATATATATAGATATATATATATATATATATATATATATATATAAATATTTATTCGAATTGTTGTTGCCTGTGATTTATTTTTAATCTTTTGATAATTATTAGCAATAACAGGCTGGTTGAATCTTAACATCTCCAAATTTTCAATCCAATACTTAGCTACGCCGTTCTGATGAGGACCAAAGAGTCCGAAACACGTGTCAACGGCTGCTTCCATATAAGCGTTCTATACCGATAATTTTGCTCTACTTTTTTAATATTTTCCCGTGACTAATTTCTTTTCTATTAAATAAATAGTACCCTATTATTATTATTTTCGAACATTACATAGGTAAAGGTTTCTGTAGTTTCCCTTGCCTTCTAATGATAACAATTTCGAATATTAATATTAGGTACTGAATAGCACGTAATAAATAAAAAAGAACAGCCACATCCGAAAGAAGTTTTAACAAGACAGTTCAATCTTATCTATTAAATTTTTTCAAGTCAATAAATGTCAAAGAATTTTCAATTTTTTCAAACAATTTGAATAACTATTAATGTCATAGTGAAACGTCAACTTATTAATTGAATCGAGTTTTTTAAGATTCAACCAGCCTGTTATTGCTAATAATTATCAAAAGATTAAAAATAAATCACAGGCAACAACAATTCGAATAAATAATTAAATATAGCAAGCTGAAAATATGGCAATGATCCCAAACTACATTGTTTTATTATTGTAAGTACCTTTTTCCATTTAAAAAATTTGAAATTCTGAATAAAAATTTCATTAAAAACGTCTACTTCCATATAAACGAACTATACCGATAATTTTTGCTTTACTTATTTGATATTTTCCCAAAACTAATTTTCTTTTTTAATGTTAATATACTCTTTCTGAGATCTCTCGGATGGAATTAATCGCCTCCGTGGCAAAGTTTGACCAAATCTCCCATACCGGAGAGTTCAAACAATAAACCACAAATAAGTGATTTTCTTCCATAACAGAGGATTTTATTTTATTTATTAAACTATTTTCATCTCCAAATTTTCAATCCAATACTTAGCTACGCCGTTCTGATGAGGACCAAAGAGTCCGAAACACGTGTCAACGGCTGCTTCCATATAAGCGTTCTATACCGATAATTTTGCTCTACTTTTTTAATATTTTCCCGTGACTAATTTCTTTTCTATTAAATAAATAGTACCCTATTATTATTATTTTCGAACATTACATAGGTAAAGGTTTCTGTGGTTTCCCTTGCCTTCTAATGATAACAATTTTGAATATCAATATTAGGTACTGAATAGCACGTAATAAATAAAAAAGAACAGCCACATCCGAAAGAAGTTTTAACAAGACAGTTCAATCTTATCTATTAAATTTTTTCAAGTCAATACATGTCAAAGAATTTTCAATTTTTTCAAACAATTTGAATAACTATTAATGTCATAGTGAAACGTCAACTTATTAATTGAATCGAGTTTTTTAAGATTCAACCAGCCTGTTATTGCTAATAATTATCAAAAGATTAAAAATAAATCACAGGCAACAACAAGTCGACTAATTAAAAAAATATTGCAAGCTGAAATATGGCAATGATCCCAAACTACATTGTTTTATTATTGTAAGTACCTTTTTCCATTTTAAAAAATTTGAAATTCTAAATAAAAAATTTCATTAAAAACGTCTACTTCCATATAAACGAACTATACCGATAATTTTTGCTTTACTTATTTGATATTTTCCCAAAACTAATTTTCTTTTTTAATGTTAATATACTCTTTCTGAGATCTCTCGGATGGAATTAATCGCCTCCGTGGCAAAGTTTGACCAAATCTCCCATACCGGAGAGTTCAAACAATAAACCACAAATAAGTGATTTTCTTCCATAACAGAGGATTTTATTTTATTTATTAAACTATTTTCATCTCCAAATTTTCAATCCAATACTTAGCTACGCCGTTCTGATGAGGACCAAAGAGTCCGAAACACGTGTCAACGGCTGCTTCCATATAAGCGTTCTATACCGATAATTTTGCTCTACTTTTTTAATATTTTCCCGTGACTAATTTCTTTTCTATTAAATAAATAGTACCCTATTATTATTATTTTCGAACATTACATAGGTAAAGGTTTCTGTAGTTTCCCTTGCCTTCTAATGATAACAATTTTGAATATCAATATTAGGTACTGAATAGCACGTAATAAATAAAAAAGAACAGCCACATCCGAAAGAAGTTTTAACAAGACAGTTCAATCTTATCTATTAAATTTTTTCAAGTCAATACATGTCAAAGAATTTTCAATTTTTTCAAACAATTTGAATAACTATTAATGTCATAGTGAAACGTCAACTTATTAATTGAATCGAGTTTTTTAAGATTCAACCAGCCTGTTATTGCTAATAATTATCAAAAGATTAAAAATAAATCACTGGCAACAACAATTCGAATAAATAATTAAATATTGCAAGCTGAAAATATGGCAATGATCGCAAACTACATTGTTTTATTATTGTAAGTACCTTTTTCCATTTAAAAAATTTGAAATTCTAAATAAAAATTTCATTAAAAACGTCTACTTCCATATAAACGAACTATACCGATAATTTTTGCTTTACTTATTTGATATTTTCCCAAAACTAATTTTCTTTTTTAATGTTAATATACTCTTTCTGAGATCTCTCGGATGGAATTAATCGCCTCCGTGGCAAAGTTTGACCAAATCTCCCATACCGGAGAGTTCAAACAATAAACCACAAATAAGTGATTTTCTTCCATAACAGAGGATTTTATTTTATTTATTAAACTATTTTCATCTCCAAATTTTCAATCCAATACTTAGCTACGCCGTTCTGATGAGGACCAAAGAGTCCGAAACACGTGTCAACGGCTGCTTCCATATAAGCGTTCTATACCGATAATTTTGCTCTACTTTTTTAATATTTTCCCGTGACTAATTTCTTTTCTATTAAATAAATAGTACCCTATTATTATTATTTTCGAACATTACATAGGTAAAGGTTTCTGTAGTTTCCCTTGCCTTCTAATGATAACAATTTTGAATATTAATATTAGGTACTGAATAGCACGTAATAAATAAAAAAGAACAGCCACATCCGAAAGAAGTTTTAACAAGACAGTTCAATCTTATCTATTAAATTTTTTCAAGTCAATAAATGTCAAAGAATTTTCAATTTTTTCAAACAATTTGAATAACTATTAATGTCATAGTGAAACGTCAACTTATTAATTGAATCGAGTTTTTTAAGATTCAACCAGCCTGTTATTGCTAATAATTATCAAAAGATTAAAAATAAATCACAGGCAACAACAATTCGAATAAATAATTAAATATTGCAGGCTGAAAATATGGCAATGATCCCAAACTACATTGTTTTATTATTGTAAGTACGTTTTTCCATTTAAAAAATTTGAAATTCTAAATAAAAATTTCATTAAAAACGTCTACTTCCATATAAACGAACTATACCGATAATTTTTGCTTTACTTATTTGGTATTTTCCCAAAACTAATTTTCTTTTTTAATGTTAATATACTCTTTCTGAGATCTCTCGGATGGAATTAATCGCCTCCGTGGTAAAGTTTGACCAAATCTCCCATACCGGAGAGTTCAAACAATAAACCACAAATAAGTGATTTTCTTCCATAACAGAGGATTTTATTTTATTTATTAAACTATTTTCATCTCCAAATTTTCAATCCAATACTTAGCTACGCCGTTCTGATGAGGACCAAAGAGTCCGAAACACGTGTCAACGGCTGCTTCCATATAAGCGTTCTATACCGATAATTTTGCTCTACTTTTTTAATATTTTCTTGTGACTAATTTCTTTTCTATTAAATAAATAGTACCCTATTATTATTATTTTCGAACATTACATAGGTAAAGGTTTCTGTAGTTTCCCTTGCCTTCTAATGATAACAATTTTGAATATTAATATTAGGTACTGAATAGCACGTAATAAATAAAAAAGAACAGCCACATCCGAAAGAAGTTTTAACAAGACAGTTCAATCTTATCTATTAAATTTTTTCAAGTCAATAAATGTCAAAGAATTTTCAATTTTTTCAAACAATTTGAATAACTATTAATGTCATAGTGAAACGTCAACTTATTAATTGAATCGAGTTTTTTAAGATTCAACCAGCCTGTTATTGCTAATAATTATCAAAAGATTAAAAATAAATCACAGGCAACAACAATTCGAATAAATAATTAAATATTGCAAGCTGAAAATATGGCAATGATCCCAAACTACATTGTTTTATTATTGTAAGTACCTTTTTCCATTTAAAAAATTTGAAATTCTAAATAAAAATTTCATTAAAAACGTCTACTTCCATATAAACGAACTATACCGATAATTTTTGCTTTACTTATTTGATATTTTCCCAAAACTAATTTTCTTTTTTAATGTTAATATACTCTTTCTGAGATCTCTCGGATGGAATTAATCGCCTCCGTGGCAAAGTTTGACCAAATCTCCCATACCGGAGAGTTCAAACAATAAACCACAAATAAGTGATTTTCTTCCATAACAGAGGATTTTATTTTATTTATTAAACTATTTTCATCTCCAAATTTTCAATCCAATACTTAGCTACGCCGTTCTGATGAGGACCAAAGAGTCCGAAACACGTGTCAACGGCTGCTTCCATATAAGCGTTCTATACCGATAATTTTGCTCTACTTTTTTAATATTTTCCCGTGACTAATTTCTTTTCTATTAAATAAATAGTACCCTATTATTATTATTTTCGAACATTACATAGGTAAAGGTTTCTGTAGTTTCCCTTGCCTTCTAATGATAACAATTTTGAATATTAATATTAGGTACTGAATAGCACGTAATAAATGAAAAAGAACAGCCACATCCGAAAGAAGTTTTAACAAGACAGTTCAATCTTATCTATTAAATTTTTTTAAGTCAATAAATGTCAAAGAATTTTCAATTTTTTCAAACAATTTGAATAACTATTAATGTCATAGTGAAACGTCAACTTATTAATTGAATCGAGTTTTTTAAGATTCAACCAGCCTGTTATTGCTAATAATTATCAAAAGATTAAAAATAAATCACAGGCAACAACAATTCGAATAAATAATTAAATATTGCAAGCTGAAAATATGGCAATGATCCCAAACTACATTGTTTTATTATTGTAAGTACATTTTTACATTTAAAAAATTGTAAATTCTAATTATTAATTTCATTAAAAACGTCTACTTCCATATAAACGAACTATACCGTTTATTTTTGCTTTACTTATTTGATATTTTCCCAAAACTAATTTTCTTTTTTAATGTTAATATACTCTTTCTGAGATCTCTCGGATGGAATTAATCGCCTCCGTGGCAAAGTTTGACCAAATCTCCCATACCGGAGAGTTCAAACAATAAACCACAAATAAGTGATTTTTCTTCCATAACAGAGGATTTTTATTTTATTTATTTAAACTATTTTCATCTCCAAATTTTTCAATCCAATACTTAGCTACGCCGTTCTGATGAGACCAAAGAGTCCGAAACACGTCATGTCAACGGCTGCTTCCATATAAGCGTTCTATACCGATAATTCTGCTCTACTTTTTTAATATTTTCCCGTGACTAATTTCTTTTCTATTAAATAAATAGTACCCTATTATTATTATTTCGAACATTACATAGGTAAAGGTTTCTGTTAGTTTCCCTTGCCTTCTAATGATAACAATTTTGAATATTAATATTAGGTACTGAATAGCACGTAATAAATAAAAAAGAACAGCCACACATCCGAAAGAAAGTTTTAACAAGACAGTTCAATCTTATCTATTAAATTTTTTCAAGTCAATAATGTCAAAGAATTTTCAATTTTTTTCAAGCAATTTGAATAACTATTAATGTCATAGTGAAACGTCAACTTATTAATTGAATCGAGTTTTTTTAAGATTCAACCAGCCTGTTATTGCTAATAATTATCAAAAGATTAAAAATAAATCACAGGCAACAACAATTCGAATAAATAATTAAATATTGCAAGCTGAAAATATGGCAATGATCCCAAACTACATTGTTTTATTTATTGTAAGTACCATTTTTCCATTTAAAAAATTTTGAAAATTCTAAATATTAATTTCATTAAAAAACGTCTACTTCCATATAAACGAACTATACCGATAATTTTTGCTTTACTTATTTGATATTTTCCCAAAACTAATTTTCTTTTTTAATGTTTAATATTACTCTTTCTGAGATCTCTCGGATGGAATTAATCGCCTCCGTGGCAAAGTTTGACCAATCTCCCATACCGGAGAGTTCAAACAATAAACCACAAATAAGTGATTTTCTTCCATAACAGAGGATTTTTATTTTTATTTATTAAACTATTTTCATCTCCAAATTTTCAATCCAATACTTAGCTACGCCGTTCTGATGAGGACCAAAGAGTCCGAAACACGTGTCAACGGCTGCTTCCATATAGCGTTCTATACCGATAATTCTGCTCTACTTTTTTAATATTTTCCCGTGACTACTAATTTCTTTTCTATTAAATAAATAGTACCCTATTATTATTATTTTCGAACATTACATAGGTAAAAGGTTTCTGTAGTTTCCCTTGCCTTCTAATGATAACAATTTTGAATAT
>JARQZK010002175.1:920000-932500 GCA_030704885.1 Cynegetis impunctata | reverse complement strand
ATTCTCCAATTTTAGAAAAATTCATTAATCAATAAAAGTTTCTGTTATCAAAAAGACATACATAATTTGAAAATATTTTTAATTCTTCAAAAAAACTACATAAATTTATCAATTCCAGAAAATAAAAATATCAACTTTAATTTTTTCAAACCTTTATGGAAATAAATTAATCAAACTATTTGAATAGTTTTTATTTAAATTTCCTATATTATAATATACAGAATTTTAATGTGATACATAATACTTGAATTATATTTCTTGAAAGATAAAATGTTTATTTAAAAGAATTAGTTAATTATATATTGTATAGAAAATTTTTTCTCACTTTCCAAATTTTGCCGCCCTAGAAAATTTGCCGCCCTGGGCACTAGCCCCGACTGCCCCTAGTATAAATCCACCACTGAATATACCTGTTGACCACAGTCAATTCCATATATCACATAGGTAATGCGAACAAGGAAAATTCTTGAATAATTCAAAATAATCAAATAATCCATCACGGGAGATGATTAAATGCATTACATGACACGGACTAATTAAAAATTATTGTATTGTTTGAAAAAAATTTTATCTAAAATTTTCGTTAAATCCAAATGCATCACACTTCTAGTAAAATAATAATGAAATATTCAGTTTAGTTGTTGAGCTGAAACAAATTGCTTTGAGACTATTGTTTAATTGAAGAACACAAGGTTTCTCCAACATATTGAATTAAATTTGCACATACCAGATTGTATCAAATTAGGAACTTACTATGATCTATCATATATGGATGCTTATTTCATGCATGCTTGGATTATCAAATTAGGTTTCACGAAATTTACAAAATTGCTTGTTATTATGCATAAAAACTGTGGGAAGTCATAATTCTTATTAGTTTCACGCAATAGTCTTCTGAATATTGTCCTTGTGATTAATGAAAATGCATGCGTGATGGATCACGCATGAACAAGTTAGTATTGTGGAAAACCAAGGAAATTCTCTAGGAGAAATGACCTTTTTTCTTATCATCTCATTAAATAGACTCATCACCTAATCTACAGAATTTTTTTTTCAATCTGAAATATAACGTACAAGATATTGTAAGACGTTAACGTAAATAAATGAATAAATGAAATGTTCACTTGAAGAAAAACAAAGTTATGTCTGTGCAGTGGCGTAGATAGGGGGGGGGATCAAGGGGATCAATCCCCCCCCATGAGCCTACGAAAATTATAATAGAATTGAATAAAAGTCTTCGTATCTACGTATTTAAGAACACATGAAATTTACTAAGCACTAGCACCACTTTTGATATTATGTATGTGCAATTATATGAAAATCATGTAGATATGTTTTCGTGACGGCTGTGCACTTGAGTATTGTATAATTTCCGCGCTTCGAACAGGCCGACCAATCAGGAGCCACGAAATGGTCGCTCGCTATAATTATGGACACATGTAATAGTTATTAACGTAACAAGGCCGATATGTAGCAAATAACGGATGAGGTTGAATATTGGCTGCGCCTCGGATTATAACTAACCGAATCCATTATTTGCGTATCGGCCGTGTGTCGTTAAAAATTTTTCGTAATCCCGTTGAAAGATTACATTTGATTCCGAAGAAAGAAAAAACCCCGTACCTCGCAATTCTAAAGAAAAATCCCAACGTCATGCACTCTGTTGTCATGGAACAGTTTGACAGTTTTATAAAAACCGTCAGTTTTTTGTGTTCTCAAGTTCGCTTTAACGACGACCATGGATAAAATTCATGAAATTGAGGAACAAAATCAAATTCCTTCAGAAATATTGGGAGAATCATGTGCAGTGCAGCGAGTGTTGATTAACTGCCGAAAATAACTCAAGAGCGATATCAAAAAGAATATGAAAATTTTGAAATGTGGCGTAAAAGCAAGAACATAGAGGTGGTTAATGAAGATGTATTATTAGCCTATGCGAAATTGAAATCAGAGGTTTATTCTCCCAATTCGCTGTGGACCAAGATTTCAATGTTGTTATTGTAAGCAGAATGATGTTTTGAAATAAATATTTGAACAAGTGATTTCTTAACGGCCGCCGGCCGTTATGAAATTATAACGGCCGGCGGCCGTTAACACTGACTTTTCAATTGTCATCTGAATACTGTTAAATCAAAATAACAGTATGGCATTACGAAAAGTAAATATCAACTCATAATTTTAACATAATAATAAATCAAGAAATTGAATCGTTTTTCTAATTTTGGGTAAAGTAACTAGTAGTTTTGAGCATATTTAATTAAATTAGTACTTTAATCGGTCACTATGAGCAAAATCCGTTTTGAAAAAAATTCAAATGGCTCAAATGGAATTTTCCATTTCATATACGTTTTTTGGTTCTAGTGACCGATTAAATTCCTGTTTACATTAGAGGAGCGAGACTCCTGCTCATAGAAGATTTCAAAACAATATTTAATATTTCGAATATTTTTTGAGGTAGAGTAGGTATCAAAATATGACTAACTCAAGTTATAATCAATAATAATTTTACAGAAAGAAAAAATTATCTCAAAAAATTATTGATATTTTTGATATCTAAATAAAGATACAAAAGGAGGAGGATATTTTCTAAAAGAAAGTCTCCCGGAACTGTAGGATTAATATTTATAATTTTCTCAGAGGGATAAATATACCTCAGAAAATTGGTAATAAGGCTTGCGAAAGTAACGCCCATTTGGGACTATATTAAATATTAAATTAAGGAATGAAAAATTTCAGGCTTCAATGGATAGGTAAATGAACAAAAATCCAGCGACAAAACATTTTTATCGCGATTTTTCAATTAGTTATGCAAACTATAAATCTGATAATTTTTTCTCTTCTTGGAGCTAAACTACAGAATAGATCCCCGTTAAAAAAATTAAAAATTAAATTTTTCAGTTTTTTGTTTAGTTGCAAAATTGAACACTTTAATTAATCATAACTTTTTTTCTTGATTCTCTTAAAAACAGCGCATTCGTTTATAACAATTTTTTAAACAATAGGAGATGAACATTGAAAAAAAAACCATTTCCTTGTAGATTTCAATAATAAAAAACGGATCATTAAAATTATAAAAAATATTTCATTTTTATGTTGCAAAACTACGTAAATTGTTAATAAACAACTGAAAAATTAAAAATTTTTTATTTTTTCAATGGGGATTTACTCTCAAGCCTTATAATAATAGCTCCAAGAATGAAAAAAATCTCAGATCTATAGTGAATAGTTATCCCCCTCACAATTTTCATGTTCAAGTAGGTACCAAAAAATTGTTAATTAACTCTTGCATAACTGATTGATAAATCGCTATTATCGCCGGATTATTGCACATTCGCCGATTTTCATATTTAATATGGTTACTTAATGTTTATTGTTGAAGTGTCCTTAATGGTCGTGACTTGAGCAAACCAAATAACCCGTTTTCGGCAGTATTTTTACCTCTCTGAGAAAATATTGATCCTACAGTTCCCTAACTTGGGTCTTTCTTTTGGGAAATTTCCTCTTCTTTTCGAATCTTTCTTCAGATTTCAAAAATATCGATTAATGTTTGACATGGCAAAAAATCGAACAACCGAACCCTTTTTCAGGAAATGGTTTATAACTTTCACATTTTTCGCGAATGAATTTTTATTTTTCTGAAAATCATCTACATGCCATTCCAAATCGAGTGACGCCTTTTTCATATTTTTCCGAGTCTGCTGAAAAAAGTTGAACAAAAAAGCACTTGTTGAATAGACTTAATAGGTATATTAGAAAGATTTTCGGTGTTTTTCAAGCATGATTTATACGAAATTGACAAAGCAGCTGATCAATTCATCAAAACTGACGAGCTTTATCGAAAATTTATTAAAGCCACACCTTCTGTTCTCGTTAGTTGAAACTGTGGAAGAAATATTTCATTCGTAGAGGCAATGTTAAGCCTAAAAATTCAATAAGAGAGCTGGATGATTGCCTAGAAATTTTTTTTTCGAATATCATGTTGCTCAGAATATAAGCTACGTTGCCGGTATCGACGTTTGAGGCGAATAAAAATGATTCAAAGGAGCACTCTGAAAGAAATGGACTTGTAATGACCCTTCTGAATAAACGAAATTCATTGCAAATTAAAAACTCATGTTTGTCAAATTTTTTGTTATTGAAAGGTTCGGCTGCTCTGGCAATTAATCGTGACATTGGAATCACAGCTGACGAAGTCTCGAATGGATTGTCAAAAAACGCTGGAAACTAGATTTTCTGCTCTAATTTTTCCAAAAATATTTTCAATGATGTATATATCCAATTAAACATAATTCAATTTTTCACTGTTCTTTGAGTAATTTTTTCCAATTCTAATAATTTGAATTTTTTGCAATTCAATTTCACTTTTCTGCTTATTTTCTACTACCTATATGAAAGATTATTTCTATCAACAAAATAGAACTTTAGAAGAAAAACTTATGAAATTTTGCAGTAAGTCATATCCCCCCCCCATCGCAAAAAGCTATCTACGCCATTGTGTCTCTGGTAAATAATTTTCATAGGAAGTATGGTTCACAAAATTCAACTTTTCAGTAAGTTTTTCGCATTGCACAGAATAGTTGACTAGCAAACATGTTCTTTTCATAAACTAGAATTTATTTTTTCTTTTTTACAAAATCTAATTAACGCGATTTCTGGTTTAAATCACGAGGAATTATGGTAACTGTAAAGGATCTTTCAAATGAAAATTTTTACCAGAATATTTCGTTCAATAATCTGAAGATTAAAAGAAATTCTATAAACAGGTCGATTTTGAATTGAAGAGTGATTACAAAAATACTTATTTTGTGAAAGCGTTTCGAAACGGACAGTTTTCGATATTTATTAGTTTCGAAATGACATTCTTTTAGGTACCTAAAAGTGACAGTTTTAGGCACTAGTGCCTCAAATTAAAAATGAAACGTTGAAAACAATGACAATATTTATTTATTATAAATCTTGAAGGTACAATTATGTAAATTATTAAAGTGAATACTAGAAGCATCCAACTTCTAGCAATACCTTTTCTGTAAATTTCTCAACATGTTTTATTTTTACCCAGGTTTTAAAGTTATTGTAGGTGCTCTCGTATAATGTTTTAGATTTTTCGGGCACCAACATGGATAGCGCAGTTTCAACAGCTTGTTCATTATCTAAAGACTCGTCATTATCACTCATTTTTTGACGATTTTTTTACAAAACTTTGTAGGAAATACGCCGACGTTTCAAAGTGACAGAACCTCAACATTAAACAATGCATAAACAGTGCCTTAGAAACAAATTACCAGCTCACTTTTAAATAAGTTTAAAACACGAATAAATGCATGAAAAAAATCGAATTCTCTCTCTTTCACAAAAAATCTTGTATGAAATTATTTGCGAAAATAGTGTTTCAAACACTCGACGCATTGTCCAACTCGACTTTCGCCTCGTTGGACAATTTTGCGTCCTGTGTTAATTTCGCAACTTGTTACATATAAAGCTATTTTATAATTGACTTTGTAGATCTAGGTTTCTATTATTCTATTTCAAATGACATGTGATATATCATATTCGGATCTGACACAGAGGCGGAGCTTAGGTGATAACGTCAAAACATGGCGTTTCAAACACGGGTGAATGTTTGTTTCAAGTGAAAGTGTGAAGCGATTTGTAGGTGAAAACTTTCCCAGAGAAAATACAAAGACGGTGATAGGTTCGAAAGATGCAAATTCATCATACAACGTGAGAAAAATGAAGAAAATTCGAGGCCTGATGTCGTCAACTTTACTGCTTTTTGTCAATTGAATATATAAAACTCTGTCTTTCATTCTTGGAACTATTTACTTGCACTTCAGAAGCATCGAATTTCTTGAAGCTCACTAATTTTTTATGTGGAACTACTTTCGTCCATTTTAGTTTCGGTATTCATCTTCAATCCTACATTTAAGACTTCCGCCTACAGTCTTTCTTTATGAAATTGAGATTGGTCTCTTTCTGTGAAAAAAATCTTGGTTGAATCTGCATGGTTTGATGGGCGATATTTTTTGATATCTTGAGTATTCAATAAAGCATCAAATTTAGCGTCACGATCAATTCTTATTTGTAAACGTCGCTTTCGTTCTGCTTTCAAATTCCTTTCCTTATCATACGATTTTGGAAGATTACACGTAGGAACGGCATTTTTCTTTCAAACTCTCCTTATGGCTGCAGCATCTTGAATTTTCATTAATGAAGAAAACTGACTTAAATTTTAATTATAGAAGTTAATTACCTGGAAGAATATAATTTTCTTTTGTGAAATGCAAAGAACACACCCTCATTCTCGGAGTTATGTAATTCTTTCTCAGATAAATTTTTCATATCTTTAATAAACCATTTTTTTTCTTTTCGCCAAAATTATTGAGATTCTCTCTCTACAAAAATTTGTTTGGCTTCGCAAACCGATGAAACTAATACTAGTATTTGTATATGTTTGTGAATTACAGCTTTTCACGCAACATCACTCTCTAGACTAACTGGTTCTACGTTCTACGAAATTTGCACTTTCATTTTACACCTTTTGTCCCGAAATTTTTTATAAATTGTACCGGGTGTCTGATTCAAAGGGGTAACCTGCTGTATCTCAGAAACTATTCGTCGTAGAGACTTACGTTAAAAAATGTTATAAATATAGTGGCCAACAGAAAATCCTGAAAGCTATTATCAGGTTTCTAAGATGGCTTCCAGGAGGCGTAACCGCCATCTATAATTTTTATAGTGTTTTTTTTCTGAAATACCTACTCCTAGTAAATATAACAAAAAATATTTTTCATTTTAAGCAGAGCTTTATTCCAGTTATTTTCATTTGACACTTTTTGAAGTATTTATTGCAATTAATTGGTGGGGGTAATTCAATGTTTTTTGAATAATTAGCAATTTTCTGTTATTATATCAAAAAACGCTCTCTACCGGCATCCCTTAAAATTTGATTGATCACAGATAAGATGGTTTTGATTGAGCAATGAATGCTTTTTTTGATTGAGCAATAATTCCTTACGAGATCAGCTTTGTCGTTCAGGAGTTAGAGCTGTTTATTCAAAAAACATTGAATCACCTCCCCTCACTTCATTTCAATACGTCAAAAAGTGTCAAACAAAAATTACTCGAATAAAGCTCAGCTTGAAACATATATTTTTTGTTATATTTAATTGGTGTATTTCAGAAAAAAAAAATCACTTTAAAAAATTTTAGATGGCGGCTACGACCCCTGGTGGCCATCTTAGAAACCTGAAAATAATTTCCAGGAATTTCTGTTGGCTACTTTAGTAATAACATTTTTTACCGCAAGTTTTTACGACGAATAGTTTCTGAGATACAGCGGGTTACCTCTCTCAATCAGACACCCGGTACATGCAACTGCATATTATGTTAACGTTGGATATAAAATTTTCATCCATCTCGCCGCCAGAGTAAGCCAGCTGGAATGTCAAATCCCAATGAAAGCTCTTCTGACACTGAATTCGTAAAAAAATAAATTTTTAAAATTTTTTGTGAAGTTTTATGACTACGTATTGCTGCAAAATGTCGGAAGTTAACTCCAGAGATTCTTTCAAATGTTAGGGCATATTTTGTAGATACAATCTACATTTTCCAGGAAAAACAGTGTGCGCAGTTTGAAAATTGATTGTTAAAATTTCATTCATTTTAAGGAATTCATAGTCAGTGACGAAATTGATACCTTGATGCACAAATTGGTAGGAACTACAAACAAAATTATAACGTATATCATTTTATCCCTAGAATTAAAATCCACTTGCATCTACAAATATTTAGGAAGTAAGTTCTCTACCACACCCTGTCTAATGCAACTGGTATGCGATTATTCAAATTCTCTCTTATTAGTATAACTAACAAATCCTAAGTTCCGATACACTAGTCGTAGTGAAGTTTGGCAAGAGTGTAACATTACTCTTAACGCTGACTTTTCATAATATAAAGCAATTTTAGAGTTTTGAATTAAAACCACTCTGGGTAACCATTTCCAGTGCAATTATGTTACGAAAAATATTATCATTTGTGTTATATTGAAAATATGAAACCAGCTAAAACAATACCAAGAGCTCTGTTATTTTTTGAGGCTGCCATCTGAAAATTTTTAGCGTAGGGCAGTTTCAAATGTTAATAAATGAATATTTATTATTAAGTAATAGATATTAAAGGTAGGTCATCTTATCCATTTCAAACGTCAATATAAATGTGCTTGGCGCACTCACAATAAGATGAAGGCTATCAAATGAAAGAAAACTAATTAGGTGCATAATGTGCAACTACTACATATTGCGGTTGGTTAATGTATTCCACAATCTATTAATTGGTTGAGGTAGGTTGGGTGGAATAATTTATTTTTCACAAAGTGGATCCGGTTTTCATAAGATGTATTCATTTTTTTAACACCTTTTATTGTTAGCTATTCAGCTTGAGAGAATTATGCAAGAGACATTTTCTACATACTTGTAACCACTCTCCCTTTTAAGATATATTTATGCCCGTGCTAGCAGGGATATTGGTTAAACATATATGGGTTCTAGTTTGTTCTCAGTAATAACAACAAGATAAAATGAAGGTATTTACTATGTTCTTAATACATATAATTAGACTTATCTTTTCTTTTTATTTAATTTTCTATCGACGTTTTTCCTAGGTGGATTGTACTTTTGACTTCTGCCCTGGTTCAGCTGTGGTTTCCAAGGTGAATATTAGCCCCAGATAAGGTGATTTTTAGCTCCAGATAAGGTGGTTTTTTTTTAAACTCCAGACCAGGTGGCTGAAATAATTCGGGGCAAATCAACATACAATCTCAAGCTTAATATTTTCCAAGAATATCTGTAGGGTATCGATGGCCAATTGAAATTAACATTTAGATTTATCTCAAGCAAAGATGCTAAGAAAGACAGTATATGTTCCAACATTAAACTGAACATAAGATATGACCACGTGAAATTTGCCATCGTTAGCCTACAAACATCTTGTGTTAACCCTCTCGCTCACCTTGTCCTCAGTTGAGGACAACCTACTTTGGATTTTTTCCTATGAAGTACCGCTTGCTCTTACTCCTCTGTCACATTGTCCTCAGTCGTGGACATCACATTCTTCCAAATGAATATATGTGCTGCCATCTTCAAGCTGATCAAAAAAATAATCATGCATTTGAAATATAGGTTTCCGTAGGGTAGCTATGACAGCAGTGTAGCGCTCTACTGTTTATTTTTTTGTTGACTATATTCGTTAGACCATGTGTTTGAAAACTGTTTGTTTACGTTCAAAATAAGTGTAGACTTGTTCCAAAGCAATTGCGTTAGGTGATTTTTGTGCATACTGTAATCAGCGATTTTTGAAAGTGTAGCGTACTAGTTTGAGGACATTGTGAACTAGCGGTAAAGGCAACATCTAGGTGAATATAGCAGCACATTTATTTTAATTCTGCAAAAGTTAAATTCAATACACTTCAGTACTTCGAAAATGAGCGCAAAAATAATATAAATATATTTAGTAAACTAAATAATGGAACATATTGATATTTTACCATCTAAAACTATTTCTGAATTTTTTTTTCCTCAATCAGCTCATGATGTCCTGAATTGGGGACATGTCATAGTGCCCACACGAAGCATTTTGAAAATCTGAATTTAGCATCAAAAATTTTCAAAAAATCATAAGTTGCATTACAATAAATTTCAGATTTTTCCCTCTAATAGTTTTATTTCGTGACCGAGAGGATTAAATTGAGAAAATGAAATAAGCAAATAAATTAAAAATATTTTAAATTAAGAAATGTAAGATGATTATTTCAATATTGAAAGATAAATAATTTAATATAGATAAATGAAAAAAATGAAATGGCGGAAAATGAAACAAGGAATCAATTCAGATTTTCCAGATAATGCATCAATACGAAATAATTATATTTCTTCTCATAACTTACCGTCTATCAGACGCCACAGATACTTAATAAATTTTAATAAACTTTAATAAACTATTCCTTTAATAGATATGAATACAATTTTGATATCTAACGATGTTACTTCTTCAACAGTTATTTGGCAAGAGAACGATATTACATGTTTCACGTAGAACTTCAACGCTATCTCGATACTCTCATTGCACGCAAGTCATCAATCATAGAGGAAACAAAAGTGACGTATCGGTTGATAGCGTGAATCACGGTACCTATTTCAGTGTAGAATTCAGTGGCAGCAGTTAAGTGGAGAATTTACACGTTACATACTCTGTAACACAAAAATGTTTTAGATTGTTTTGTGGGATTAGGGTTATATTAAATAACAAAATCGTGGTAATATCAACGTAGCTTCTTGAACCTCCTCCATTTGGCTAACGAACGAAGTCTTCCAGCCTGTTACATATTACAATTCATTGTAATTATTATCATTGTATGTACAAAACTGATAATTCAACAATATATTTTTAGTGAAAAATATGTTATAAAATATATTTTAATATGTGCAGTGGTAAAATATACATCCACAAAATCTCCTCAACGATCGCAAGAAATTCACTTTTCATTATGCATTGAAATGAGATATCCGCGGCTAATTAGTTGTAATATATTCATATTATATGAAATTAATATGAATTTACATCTATTTCTGATGTCTAATACATTCTATGGTCTAATTCAGTGGTTGTTCTCTATATCGTACCAACAGAAAATATGAAGGCATTGGAGTGTCTGCATATATCTTAATGATGTCATTACTGAGAAGTACACAATTTCGATTCTACCTTTGAGTTGCCCTGCTGGCATTGAAATTCTTTGTTTACATCTGAACCACACTGCTGTTTCTGTTACAATATTTATTCCAACGCAGCTCTATTCCGACTATGCTGATTTAATTACGGCAGGCGACTTTAACAAAGAGAGATATATTGCCATCTCAATAGTTGAACAAAACACGAATCTATTAAAATAGAAGAACAGAACAGAAAAAGATTTATTTTTCAATTATGTAAAATATATAATAAGAATCAACATACTTGTCAATTAAACTAATAACAGATTTAAAAATCTTGAATATTACAAAAAACAATAGAAAATATCAAAAAACATTAAGACATGTTTTTGTATGTACTTATAGATTTTAACTCCAATGATAGGTGATGGTATAACTTTGCGGCTTGTAGGTAAAGAAGTTTTTTGTTAAGGCAGAGGTTGGCGCTATTAAATAAATATCAGTATCTGAATTTCTTGTGGGATATCTATGATTTGATCTTTCTGAAAAGTTATGAATGTGTTTGCGAACCAAACAGACGGATTCCAATATGAGTAGTGCAGGGAGAGTCAGAATTTTGAATTTTTTAAAGTAGAATTCGCAATTTTCCTTCTGCTCAGATCAAACATATAACGAATTGCTCTTTTTCTGCAATCTGAAAAAAGACTCAATATACCTGCCATTACAAGGCCATATTCTCGTTCTTATAATATTTACATTACATCTCAATCTCTAATTGATTTTCTGGAAAATACTCATCTTCAGCAGCTGATTGATCAACCCACTAGACACAGACAAGGTAATAATTCATCGACTCTCGATCTTGTAACCGTTTCTAGCCGGGAGCTTGCAGGGGATATACAATAGCATCCTCAAATAGGCAAATCAGGCCATTCTGTTATTAAGTTTAGTATACAGGCTATAATTCCTTCGAAGATCTAAAAGTCAGTCTAAGTTATTTGCATGCTTTCAAAAATTGAATAGCTATCTTCAAAATGAAAACTTGGGTGTACTCTCTCTCTCCCCGAAACAACATTCAAGAAAACTGGGACTTACTTTTTAATATTTTAAATACACTTACAAAGAAAAACACTAGTTCTAAAATAACTATCAGCTTCCCTTTAAAGCCATGGATAAACAATAACCTTCAAAGATTAGTAAGAAGAAAAATGCGCTATGGCAGAAGTATAGACTCTCCAAAATACTTTGCTGTGCACCGAGCTTTTTCTAAACAGCAAACTTGAAGCAAATATCTGGCTCAAAGGACTACATTAGCCTCTGTGAAATCAGCAGCTTACTCAAATACACTTTACTCAAGAGTTGATAAGTAAAACATTTTAAAACCTGAATCTCAGTGAATTTCTTAGGCATCTCTCCAAGGTTACTAAAGTATTGTGCAGTGATTCTCAGTAAACCTATATGCCTTATTATGCGGCAGTCATTCAGTTCAGCTTACTCACCTACAGTTTGGAATAATACACCAGCAAAGCTTATTTTTAGAAAAGGCTATAAGTTCGACACTAACAAATATAGACCCATAAGTCAAATTCCAATCATCACAAAACTCATAAATTCAATATCGGTGGATGGAATGTGAGAATTTTTGATAGAACACAAAGTTATCTGATCGCAACGGCATGGTGTTTCTCAGAGAAAATCTGTCATAACAAATCTTCTGTACTCTTTATCGGATTCGACAGATCCGCTGGAAGTGAAAAATATGGTTTGAGTTGTGTAGTTGGACTTCAGAAGTGC
>JARQZK010002175.1:862500-915000 GCA_030704885.1 Cynegetis impunctata | reverse complement strand
ATATATATATATATATATATATATATATATATATATATATATATATATATATATATATATATATATATATATATAATTATTTATTATTCGAATTGTTGTTGCCTGAGAACTATTTCTAATCTCTTGATAATTATTAGCAATAACAGGCTTGTTGAATCTTAAAAAACTCGATTTTATTGAAAAGTTGACGTTTCGCCACGACATTCGTGGCTTTATCAAAACTTTTGAGAAAAAATTGAAATTTCTTTGACATTTATTGATTTGAAAAATTTCTATAGAAACAGACTACTGTTTCACTAAAAATTTTTTCGGCTGTGGCCGTTCTTTGTAATTTATTACGTGCTATTCAGTCCAATATTAACATTCAAATTTGTTATTATTAGATGGTAAGGGGAACCACAGAAACCTTCACCCACGTAATGTTCGAAATAGGTCCAAATTATTTTGATTTTGAAGAGTCAAAGAATAATAATAATAGGGTACTATTTATCTTTTTTTCAAAAATTTCTCATTGCGGCTGTGGCCGTCTTCAGTTATTAATTACGTGCTATTCAGTCCAATATCAACAGACAGGTCCGTTGATATTAGATGGGAAGGGAACCACAGAAACCTTCACCCACGTAATGTACAAAATAGGTTTAAAATATTTGATTGTTGTCTTTAAAAAGACATTACTTGTGATTTTGGAGATCAACAAGCCTGTTATTGCTAATAATTATCAAGAGATTATATATATATATATATATATATATATATATATATATATATATATATATATATATATATATATAAATATATATATATACATATATATATATATATTTATATATATATATATATATATATATATATATATATATATATATATATATATATATATATGAAATTGAGTTTTAAGTATCAAGCATCATAAAAAGTCATGAAATGAAAAACTATGTTGGTCCTAGGTCCAACTTTGCTAATCTTATACCCACTTTAATAAGCAGGTTTTCAAAGTGAAAACCTGCTAAAAAATATAAAATATTGTAAGCAATGCAATAATCGACTAGAAGTTGAAAAAATAGTAGTATTGCTGCATCATTATTTGAAAAAGAAGAATTATTTAGTAATTTAAATCTGCAAAGCGATACGATCGAAAAAAATGTTGTTCATGCTGAAAGCAAACAGAATGCTCCACCCAGGGCGAGTAATGGATACGTAACAGTCATCAGAGCTCGTGACGCATTTTTCATGAAGTGTTTGATCATCATTAAACTTCTTTTTTTTTCAATGGGCTTGAATCTAAGTCATTACCCAACAGATATACAAATCTTTCAACCACTACATTTCATGGGAGATAAAAAACACCCAAGAGCAAGGTGGGACTGAACCCACTATTCTCGGTATACAAACAATAAACCTTACTGCTGGGCTACCGACGCCTTCATCATTAAACTTTGTTGAAAGGTATCAGTCGACTGAATAAGCAGGTATATGACTGTTTGCCTGGCATACCTGGGTAACCTGGTACTGAGAATACAGACAAGTCGTGAAAAAATTCGCCTAAAAAAGGTGTTTGATTCAAATAGAAATACTGACTATTCATCAAATAAGTTGATAAAGAATTGAGAAACAAAATGGCAGACACTTCTGAAGGGATTTATATAGGGGCAAACTACCCCAAAATCGTATTTTCAAAAATTCCAATAAAAGTGTTTCAGCATTCAGACAACCATTACTGAGATAATTCAAACCTTTGATGCATGTTTCGTATAACTCTCATCCACATGAAATTTCACAAAAAACTTTTGTTTTCTGATATCCTTTGAAATGGTTAGGAATGTTACGAATTTTTTAATTCATGATGTTGCTGAAACATCGATATATATATATATATATATATATAATTATATATATATATATATATATATATATATATATATATATATATATATATATATATATATATATATATATATATATATATATATATATATATATATATATATATATATATTATATATATATATATATACATATATATATATATATATATATATATATATATATATATATATATATATATATATATATATATATATATATAGTGTGTCCACTATATGGACTTACCACCCCTGTAAAATCATTATTATTTCATCGATTTTGAAATTTTTGTTGTTGTTGTAGAGGTATGTAATATGTCCATCTAATAAGGAAGTAATTATATTTTTAGGCTGTTATCGTGGCCAACTGTGATCAATTTTATTTTTATTGACCCATATTTCAAAAAGTACTATTAAGGATTTTTTTTTCTCAAAAAATAATGAAGGATCATTTCTTATTAAAGTTTATTTTATTTATATCTCTACCGAAATTCATGATTTTGAAGGTAACTTATCTCTGAACAGGGAGCCCAAGAAAAAATAACATAAAAAAGGTAATAAATCAATTTATAATTATGTCAACAATTTATTCTCAGTAAATATCGTAGTGAAAATCATTTTATACAAAAATCAGGAAAGGTAATTTTGTATTTATTTAGCGTAAGAAATGGTGTCATTTTCTTGAATCCTTTGTTGAGTCATACTCATAGGGACACTTTATTTGTATCTGGCGGGATGTTTAGCCCATACGATCGGTCTAGCTGCTTGCATAAGGTATCGTAATAGTTCCCTAAGTATAATATTATATGAAAATCAAGACTGAGAAAATAAGAAAAGTGAGTTGAGTTTTTTTCCATCTTTAGCACCTGATACCTGGAAATTAGCCGTCGGCACAAGGTAGCAGGTACCCATACACTGAAAGTACATAAGAACACTTCTTCATCCCATAGATATTATTGCTGAGAAAATAAGTAACGTCTGGCGGCTCTGGGATCTTGGACTACTACGATGCTGGTGTGGAAGCCTTTCTTCTGATCCCATGTTGATTCAAAAATCTGTTACATGGTTAATGTTACGTTCTGTTTGACGTCTGTTGAATTCATTAGCAGCTTCACGAAAATTAGGCGTTCTATCACCAACTAATCTTATTAATTCCACTCTATAAAGAATATGACATTTTTCGTGTTTTCCACGCCTTTGAAACAGTATAAACTACTAAACTATCATTAATTGACAGCTAATAAATAATTTAATACCTTTGACAGCACTCTTAGTGGAGTACCCGTTCATGATGCTGTTACTTTGAGAACCTAAATTACTGGTCAATTATTTTGATTCTAGATATTTTTTGAGAGTAATCAAGTTGTTTTTTTCTACACAGAACAATGTACAACAGAAAATATGTTATAGGTACTAAGTATCAACTAAAACCATTTCAATTTCACTCAGATTTCTGTGTTTGGTCTGAATATAATCTCTGTTCATACTCTTGTATGGAGTTGTAAGTTTTAACTAAGAATAACACTTATTGTTAAAACAAGTATCATACAGAAAAAGTATTGCCCACTTATCCTTTTTTAAATTTTTTCCGTCAGACAAATTGTATATTTGAATGATAAAAATTGATACGGATGTGTTCAAAGCAATCCTAAATAATATTTTGTCACTAGTTTTTTCCAAAAATACCATAATAGTACATGATTGAAAAAAATATAATAATTCGTTTTTTCGATCACTCTGTATTTTATGATGGAGAAAATCGGTATGGGTATGTTTCCAATGATTCTGATTCAGAATCCATTATTATTTTTTGTGAAAAAAAATCCCTATTAGTACTTCTTGAAATATGGGTCAATAAAATTGGTCGCAGTTGGCCACGATAACAGTTCAAAAATATGACCACTTTCTTGTTGGATAGACAATTCTAATACCTATAAAACAAAAAAAAGTTTTTCTAAATCGATCAAATAATAACGATATTACAGGGGTGGTAAGTCCTTATCGTGGACAACTGTATATATATATATATATATATATATATATATATATATATATATATATATATATATATATATATATATATATATATATATATATATTTTTTATATATATATATATTTTATATATATATATATATATATATATATATATATATATATATACGTATAATTTTTTTGAATTTATGTATAAATAAAGAGGAAGTAAAGTTTTATTATATTTTATCAAAGAAATAATAATAAAGAAATTTGCAGAAATCGTTAACCCAAGAACTACAACAATAAAATCTGCCTGCTGGTTTATGTTTGTTCCTCAGTTTATAGGCGTTTTTAACTATATGCCAAATATTTATTTGAACTGTTTTCAGGAGTTTATCTCTAGCAGTTCATAAATAACTATTACCTAGTACTCTTTATTATACATTCATTGGAGTAATTTCAACATTGTTTTTAATATTCTATTTCTATCCAATCAAATGAAAACTTGGAATATTTGACCGATCACTGAAATGAATCAGATTAGTTTTACGGTTATTACAGTAAATATTTTCAATTTCACAGATGAACCATAATTTTCGAATATATAATTAACTGCATCTTCCTTGATTTCTACATCAAAATAGAATAGACAGATTTTGTATAAAACAAGAGTTTTTATTCTTGGTAATAAAAAGAGTTACTTATCTGTGACTAATTTAATTTTGAAGAACTACCATTCTTTCAACAAAATGAGAAAATGAGTGCATATATATATATATATATATATATATATATATATATATATATATATATATATATATATATATATATATATATATATAATCTTTTGATAATTATTAGCAATAACAGGCTTGTTGAATCTCAAAAAACTCGATTTTATTAAAAAGTTGACGTTTCGCCACGACATTCGTGGCTTTATCAAAACTTTTGAAAAAATTGAAATTTCTTTGACATTTATTGATTTGAAAAAATTTGAATAGAAAAAGACTACTATGTCTCACTAAAATTTTTTTCGGCTGTGGCCGTTCTTTGTTATTTATTACGTGCTATTCAGTCCAATATTAACATTCAAATCTGTTATTATTAGATGGTAAGGAAAACCACAGAAACCTTTACCCACGTAATGTTCGAAATAGGTTCAAATTATTTTGATTTTGAAAAGTCAAAGAATAGGGTACTATTTATCTTGTTTTCA
Source organism: Cynegetis impunctata (assembly GCA_030704885.1). Classification (NCBI taxonomy): domain Eukaryota; kingdom Metazoa; phylum Arthropoda; class Insecta; order Coleoptera; family Coccinellidae; genus Cynegetis; species Cynegetis impunctata. The sequence goes on along the minus strand of JARQZK010002175.1, from coordinate 909,946 downwards.
AAAATTTCTCATTGCGGCTGTGGCCGTCTTCAGTTATTAATTACGTGCTATTTAGTCCAATATCAACAGACAGGTCCGTTGATATTAGATGGGAAGGGAACCACAGAAACCTTCACCCACGTAATGTACAAAATAGGTTTAAAATATTTGATTGCTGTCTTTAAAAAGACATTACTTGTAATTTTGGAGATCACATGTTCTAAACTATACTTTCTTTTTAGAAAAATTGAAAATTCTAGATGTTTAGATTTTGTCTAAGAAGATGAGTTGTTATGGTTAGAGTTTGTTTGTTTTGATTTATGTTGTTTCTTCGAAAAATTAAAGAATTAAATCTGCGTATATTGAACTCAAATATATATATATATATATATATATATATATATATATATATATATATATATATATATATATATATATATATATATATATATATATATATATATAATATAGGATTATTTTTTTTAATTGTTTTGTATGATATGACAAAATAATTAATACTAAGGTTAAATGGGTTTTTAAATTTGGAACGTTAAAATATGATTGATATGTTGAATACTATATTGTTGATTAACCGGTGATCTACTAAGAGATACACCATGTATATGAAATTCATTTTTACCAAATCATGAAAAATATACAAGTTGTACATTCACAATCTAACAGTCAATGTACAATTCTAATCGCGGAATCCATATAACCAGCTCCTTTGGAAAGTTGTTCGATAATTTTTTTAATTATTGAAGAATTTTCCTTGTTCACTTTATGTAGTATATCAAATTGACGATGGTCAACTTGTATATTTTTCATACTTAGTGATATATGGAGTATTCCGTTTGAAAAAACAAAGTTCACACCAATTTTGTATATACCGCTTAAATTCGCAAATTTTGATCAACCATGTACAGGGTGTCCCAAATTCGAGGCGTAAGAGATACAAACTCGGTTAAATTAGGGCAAGTTGCGGAATTTCACGCCAATCAAAATGCCGTCTTAAAAGTTTGAAAAAACCCGAATATCCGCTATTTCGTTTTTATTTTTTTCTGACTCCATTAGAAGTGATATAACAAAATAAATTCCATAACTAGTGCCCACAACTAGTGCCGCCCAACAGCATCTACTTCGTGTGTAGTATCAAATACAAGTGTGGCTGGGTAACACATTAAATCCTGAACTGTGGGGGTGGGCTATGAATGAAAATATTTTGGAACCTGTCACTACATTATTACCACCCGCACCTGAAGAATTGTTGAATATGATTTATTGTAATTGTACAAAAGGCTGTAGTACTAACTGTGGGTGCAGAAAAATAGGACTTAGCTGTTGAATTATTTGTGGACATTGCCGTGGTCAATCATGCTTGAATTCAAGTTCTTCGAATGGTTTGGATGAACATATAGACGACATAGACGACCCTTATGAATATGAAGGCATAAAACCACTAGACTGTTTGGCTGAAGAAAACGAATATTTAATTTAATCACTTTTTAACGATGTAAATGGACTAGGCCTATAGGGGAAGTACTGCGGCTGCCCTATGGAGACGGAGTCTCTCCCACTGCGTATGCGGATGACCTTGCATTCGTGGTGGAGGCCAAGGATACCACGGAGGTGGGGGCGAAAGTGAGCTCGGCGGTGCGAAGGCTGCACCGATGGATAGATGGTAGGGGCTTAGAGCTTGCGGCCCAAAAAACGGAAATCCTCATAGTAAGGGGACCGAGGCGGGCTTCAACTATGACGTTTGATATACTGGGGGCCGAGGCGAGCCCAACCGCACAGATCACCTATCTGGGGGTGGTCATAGGTAGGCACTTCTCCTTCGCCGGGCATGTGAAGCACATCGCTGCTAAAGCGGCGAAAAAAATAGGGGCGTTGCAAAGGATACTCCCCAATGTAAAGGGGCCTCAACACCATAAAAGGAGGATACTGTGCGGCGTTCTGCACAGCACAATAATTTATGCCGCTTCAGCTTGGAAGGGGGTGCTCAAGATTCAAAAATATAGAGAGGCGTGTTTGTCGGCGCAGCGCAAGGGTTTGCTCAGGGTGGCGTCTGGATACAGGAAAGTGTCTGCGGAGGCTCTCCAGGTCATTGCCGGCTTCCCCCCTATAGACCTGATGGTGGCGGAGGCCAGCTTCGTCTATACCATCGAGGGGAGGCTACCAGGCAACAGGCGCATGGCCCGGAATAGGACGTTGACGAAGTGGCAGGAGCGGTGGGCAGCTCTGAGAGGAAAGGCGGAATGGACCAGGCGCCCCATTGGCGACCTGAGGCCGTGGATGGGCTGCGCCTTTGCAACAACAAACTATTTTTTCACGCAATTCCTGAGCGGCCATGGATCTTTCGGCACCTTTACTCATAGGATCGGGAAGACCCCGAGTAATCTGTGCAGGACGTGTAATGTGCTGGATAGTCCGGAACACGTTGTATGGACACGCGAGAGGTGGGAGCGCCACCGAGCGGGCATTGTCCGCTACCTCAACTATATGCCGGCGGTGGAGGAGCTGATTGGGGTCATGATAGGTAGGAAGGAGGCTTGGCACTACTTATTCAAGATCATAACGATGATCATGGCCCAGAAGGAAACAGAGGATAGGCAGGTAGAAAACCAAGATCATAGCTCTGAGTCCAGCAGCTCCCCCAATAGCTCAAACAACACAGAGTGAGAGAAAGAGCATTTGTTAAGATCCCGTGTAGCCCGGTACGGTAACATTAATAGTTTTATTTATATAGTTTTATTATACAGTCTCGGTGTCTCTAGTTGGATGTGATAGTCGGAAACATAGGCGTTATTTATTTATTTATACATTTTATCTATACACAGTGGTAGTTGGTGTTTGTGTCGAATGTAAGCAGCGGAAAACATAGTCCCATGTTTGTATAAGTGGATTAGACAGCGTGTAGAGACGGTCACCTACAGCAGGGAGCAGATATGCCCGCGAAGAAGTACGTAGATGACATAAGTTTCTTACCTTGAGAAAGGATAGGGTAGAGAAAGAATGAACATTCAGCTCCTGAGGTTATAAACCAAAGGTTTTTTCCGGGAGCTGAGATGGTGCCGCGAAAGCGAACAAAAAGGAGAGGGGTTTTCAGTCGGTCGGCAATAAGAACCCGCCATCTCGACATACCCCTGAGGAACAGTCTCAGGATATCTGTCTGCAGATTTTCCCCTCTCCACAAAAAAAAAGGCCTATAGGGGAAACCTTTTTAAAAAAAACGCGCCCAGCTTCTACCTCAATATTATAAATATTAAAAAAACTATCTTGTAGACAATATTCTCCTCTACAATTTTTATTTGAAACTTTTTTTGTACGACAAGCTCAAAGCGAGATAATAACGCAAAGGCTGTTTGTTTTTAGTGAAAAAAACAAATTTCTTTAGAAGTATGTACTTTGTAGGCTTCATAGCTCAAAGACTATAACTCTTACGTGAAAATGTCATAGTTCCTTTTTTGTAGAGAATTACCTCCTCTACAACTTTCGTATGAAACATTTTATCGTACGAACAGCAACAAGCGAGATATTAAGAAAAAGGCTATGTTCATAACATTTGACCTCGAATAACCTTTGACGCGCACGTGATTTCGTGATCGACTTTTTACACATTGTTCATGACGATGTTATAAAAGTGTATGCCAAATTTCAGCTTGATGGGATTTTTTTCGAACTGAAAATCTAATTCGACTGGGCTATACGCTATATTAAGTTACAGCATTAAATATACGCGCTTCTTCTGCCTGATCCATTCGCCTGCCGTATTTCTTTCTTGGTTTTTCAAAACCTCCATGATCTGCTAAATTTTTGTCAAGTCTTGCAAAATAGGAAAAATGTGGCTGTTGTCTTTCAGGGTATTCCTGGAGATATTGTTGACTTGAAATTTGGGCATTTCTATGACAAATTTAGTATATACGGATCATATCACGTTTTTCTAAACACGAAATAGATATTTTTATTGATAACACAAATCGAGATTACTCTAGACTCAAACAAGAAACGTCAAAATAATCCCGCCATTTTGAAACAAAAGGAAATTCCAAGGCCAACTATGATGGATTCGCGAATTTAGTCTCCGATGGTGGCTTTGTTGTACGATGTAAACAACCATAGCGGAAAGCAAGTAATTTTCATTATTTATATTGAGTTCCATCGGCATCATCAACAATTTGCACTGATGATGGATTTTCGCCACGAGACGTCAAATAAATGCCAAGTGTGTTATGTCATTGGATTTAGAATTAAAATTAAAGTTGATCAAGCATAAAATGGAATTTTTTGCCTATTTAAAAAAACAAAGTTGATGATGATTGCGAAGAAACGAAACGTCGGATTGAAAATGTAGCAGCGCCATCTTGTAAAGCAGAAAAAGTGACATTGAGAATATGGAATTTATTTTGTTATATCACTTCAAATAGAGTCAGAAAAAAATAAAAACGAAATCGCGGATATTCGGTTTTCTTCGAATATCTTCGGAAGGATTCGGAATTTTCAAATTTTTGAGACGTCATTTTGATTGGCGTGGCAAAATTCCGCAACTTTGCCCTAATTTAAACGAGTTTGTATCTCTTATAGTTTCTGAGATCTCAATGATACGCCTCGAATTTGGGACACCCTGTACAAGAAGGAAAAATTGCTTCAGACGGAAATATATCTTTAGATGGAAATATATAATACAATGGTAAACTAACTGACCAACAAAATTTCAGCTTTCCACGAATTGAAATCCCTCAGTAATAAACAGTTGATTAGAGCTATGTGTTGTGAAGAAAAATTAAGAAGTTAAATTAGTTTCTCGGAAACCGTTTGAACCTTCTAGTACCATTGTTTCATTTTCAGAGAAAAACATGAACATCAGGATTTGCTTGTGAAGTAACATAAATATCAGAACCGAAATAATGAATCAATGGTTATGATCAACTTATTGTTGATGGTATACATAAATATATATATATATATATATATATATATATATATATATATATATATATATATATATATATATATATATATATATATATATATATATATATATATATATATATATATATATATATATATATATATATATATATATATATATATATATATATATATATATATATGTGGACGAACACAGGCTAAGGAAGAAGAAGAAGAAGATCATGAGGCTGCTAGGACTCTCAAACAAGCAGTGGAAGTAGTTCAGACAATTTATAATTTACGAAAGGATACACACTCGAAAGAAGTTTAAGAGATTCTGAGGAGACATCTGCGTGAAGGCTACACAGAGATCAGAAAGAATGAAAATGCTAAATTCATAGCTTCAGCAGAAAACAAAAGCAAAGAAATTTGGAGCCTCATCAAGAGAGAATCAGGAAAAGTCATTGAAGGTAAAAGAGATCAGAATACTTTAACCGCAGGTGACTTAAATAATTACTTCCCAACAGTTGCAGTAAGCAAATTGAGACAGGTTATACCTTCATTAGATCACCTGTCTCTTCTTACAAAAAGAGCAAAGAAAATAATTTAAGCAGGAAGTACTGGATCGATTCGTTCGATGTTTTCGTCTCCAACAACGACTGGAGAATTACTACATATAATAAAACATATGAGAGAAAAACAAACTGCTGATATATATGAGAAGAATGCTAACCTTTTACGTAGGGTTTTCCCGATTTTTTCGGAAATATTGTGTAATATAGTAAACTTGTGTTTGGAGAGGGGAATTTTGCCTGGGAAATTGACGCATGCTAGGATAGTTCCCATCTTCAAAACTGACAATATAATTGATTCAGGTAATTATAGACCCATATCAATTTTACCAGTAATGTCAAAGATCTTCGAAGAGGTGATTAAGAGAAGGTTGGATGATTCCCTGGAAAAAAATTCAGTACTTAACAGCTGCCAGCATGGCAGCTCTTGATATTACTCAATATGCTTGCTACCCAAGCAAATCATTCGACTGTGTAATAAGGGATCTGTTACTACAAAAATGGAGTTGCACGGTATCCATGGAACTGCCTTGAAATTGTTCAATTCTCACTTAACTGATAGACAACAGCAAGTTTCGTGGAAGAAAAGTATATCGCCGACGATGATAATTGATTATGTCGTACTCCAAGGATCAATATTGGGTCCAATTTTTTTTATCATCTACGTTACTGATATACCTAATAATGTTCAATAAAATATTTCTTCATGCTGATGACAATAGTTTCCTAAATGTCACATACACGAAAAATGAACTAAATCTAATTGTGCTAGAAGCTCAACTCACATGGAAAGAGCATATGACATTTCTTTCAAAAAGGCTGTCTGCAGCAGCGTTCACAATAAGAAGAATGAGGAAACTAAACCGCCAGAGATCTGTAGGTTCACATATTATTCCAATTTTTATAGTATTGCCACATACTGTATTTTTTTGTGGGGTCACATACCTGGTTTGCAGAAAATCCTGATGAAGCAGAAGGCGGAAGTGCCTGCGATATGCGCTGCCTCGAAAAGAACAAGTTTCAGGGAGTTGTTCAAAACAGAAGGTGTACTTACTGTTGTGGTTGTATTCATACTTACCTGCATTAAGCATATTATAGTAAACAAAACAAAATTCAACAAAAACGACATGATACACACTTATGATACAAGACATAAAAGCGACTTAAAAACCAGTTGGGATTAAATTATTGGTGATAAAATTCAACAACAATCTACCTCTCGAATGAAGAGATCAGTCCATGTCCAGCCTGCTGAAGAGAGTATTTTGATACAACGTCCGTTCTACACATTCGATGAGTTTCTCAATTTTAATTTCGATTTTATATAAAATTTTCATTGTGATATATTTTTTATACTAGTTTTGAATGTATATTGCTTTGATTGTAATATGTATAGTCTTGTGACATACTTTATGTGATAGTTGCAGTTTCATAACCAAATTTTATTCAATTTATAACTGATTTCTGTGTAATACCTATTTTTATTGTTTATTGTTGCAATTTGGGTCTCAAATTCACATAAATGAACTATACTAATATATATATATATATATATATATATATATATATATATAATATATATATATATATATATATATATATATATATATATTTATTTATTTAGTTTTTAAGTTATTTTTATTGCCTCCGTTTAGATGAAAATTTTTCAAAGCTTTAGCTGAATAGTTTGTTTTTGACTTAAACGTATGACAAAAATGTTTATTCTAAACTGAAAAAATAACTCATTTTGTTTTATAATTTAATGTAACATAAGGTAAAATATATTCATTATCATAGTTTCGAGATACAAGTTTTAAAATCATTAGTAAAGAAATTAGTATTATTCATATTATTAAATTTCTAATTGTTCTGAAATTCAGAAACAATTGTTATCCATTTCATTAACATAAAATCCATAAAGATAATTTGAATATATTGTGGTAAATTATATCTTAGTGATTATCTCAGGTAATTGTGCGTTAAGTGCTATAGTCAATTCAGTTAATTCTTTCATATTCTTGACGCATGTTAGAATAATGAACTGGAATTATTTTAGGTAGAAAGCAGATAATGTGGTTTAATAAATACCAATTTTTACATAGGTAACATAAAAAGGAAATATAAAAAAGAAAATTTTCAATTCTACTGAGGAAGAGAAAGCAGATAACTTCTGAAGGTCCCTTGTTGTTTGTCAAACTATACGTGAAGAGACTTATTCTGTACCACAAAAAAACTTTTTTACTTAGAAAATTTGTTCGTAATTAGGGCTCAGGATGAATTTTTTCAGTATTTTTCAGTAGATTAATTGATAGTATATTTGGTGATTTATGAAATTACGTCATTCTTTTAAATGTTTTTCTCCATGTTTGTTCATTGAACAATTTCTAACAAGTTACTATTTCATCCTAACTTTTGGAGTGGATGAAATTTCATTTTTACAATGTGTTCAAACAAGATTTATACAGTATCGCATGCTAATATGTGGTAATCCCAAAAAATATAATGTTGGTTATAAAACTTTATTGAAAAACAGTTTTCCTCATTTTAATTACTAGAATTTAAGAATTTATATAGTTTTCGCTATTCAGTTGAAGAAACAAGCTCCTACGAAAGGTTATATTATAATCACTTTCTGGAACGTATGGCAATATTATAATGGGAACGATACATTAATAGATTTACCTATCGCGACTATCAGAAAATTAAAACATATGAATAAAATGCATATATGTTCATGTTGGGAACAAAAACTGAGATATATGAAATTTTTATGTTATAGGGGTGAATGATGATAAGTTATATATGTATTTAATGAAATGATTTGAATAACTAGTAGGTATACTTAAAGCTTACTTTGGTAGATATATTATATATTATTTCAGTTGTGTAGTCTTTTATATTCAGAAAATGCATGCAATACGTTATTATCAGACTCCTGTCTTGTTTCCGAGCAAAGAAGCCTTTCAGAAGTACCGTTTATAACAAATATTGCTAGACATACAAAAAAGTGTTACATCCGCTTAATTATATATAACCAAGTTTAAAATTGTTTCAGTATAGTCCTCGTGTCCAATCTGTTGGACACGAATTATTTGAGGTGGTAGATCTTAGTCACAAGTCACGAACACAATGAAATAAGAACTCAACAAACTATAATACGTTTTTAATATTTTACTCATAACTTACAATACAATAAAATATAAATAATGAAAAAATACTACTTACCTACTATAAAAAAAATTGTTTCAAAAGTCATGGATGAACAAAGGTTTTCAGCCAATCATTTTTGCAAGAACGAAATTATAAGCAAAAAACTGCGTTTTCAAGAAATTTGGCCAATTGCTGGTTTTGATTATTATTCAATCAGTTTTCATCTTTTTTTAAACGGAATCTGTTATCACTATACTCTTTGAAAATATACATTGTGTTCGGCACATGAACCATCAAAATGATTCAGTTTTCACACATTACGCACATTTTCATCAACTCAAAATATACATTGTGTTCGGCACATGAACCATCAAAATGATTCAGTTTAAACGGAATCTGTTATCACTATACTCTTTATTGTGTTCGGAACAGATTCAGTTTTCATCTTTTTTTAAACGGAATCTGTTATCACTATACTCTTTGAAAATATACATTGTGTCTCCATCAAAATTATTCAGTTTTCATCTTTTTCTAAACGGAATCTGTTATCACTATACTCTTTGAAAATATACATTGTGTTCGGCACATGAACCATCAAAATGATTCAGTTTTCATCTTTTTTTAAACGGAATCTGTTATCACTATACTCTTTGAAAATATACATTGTGTTCGGCACATGAACCATCAAAATGATTCAGTTTTCATCTTTTTTTAAACGGAATCTGTTATCACTATACTCTTTGAAAATATACATTGTGTTCGGCACATGAACCATCAAAATGATTCAGTTTTCATCTTTTTTTAAACGGAATCTGTTATCACTATACTCTTTGAAAATATACATTGTGTTCGGCACATGAACCATCAAAATGATTCAGTTTTCATCTTTTTTTAAACGGAATCTGTTATCACTATACTCTTTGAAAATATACATTGTGTTCGGCACATGAACCATCAAAATGATTCAGTTTTCATCTTTTTTTAAACGGAATCTGTTATCACTATACTCTTTGAAAATATACATTGTGTTCGGCACATGAACCATCAAAATGATTCAGTTTTCATCTTTTTTTAAACGGAATCTGTTATCACTATACTCTTTGAAAATATACATTGTGTTCGGCACATGAACCATCAAAATGATTCAGTTTTCATCTTTTTTTAAACGGAATCTGTTATCACTATACTCTTTGAAAATATACATTGTGTTCGGCACATGAACCATCAAAATGATTCAGTTTTCATCTTTTTTTAAACGGAATCTGTTATCACTATACTCTTTGAAAATATACATTGTGTTCGGCACATGAACCATCAAAATGATTCAGTTTTCATCTTTTTTTAAACGGAATCTGTTATCACTATACTCTTTGAAAATATACATTGTGTTCGGCACATGAACCATCAAAATGATTCAGTTTTCATCTTTTTTTAAACGGAATCTGTTATCACTATACTCTTTGAAAATATACATTGTGTTCGGCAATTGAACCATCAAAATGATTAGGTATTTTTTCGGGGTCATTTGCTATGTTGTGGAATCTGGGTTCTAAGACCCATGGTTAATGAGATATAGGTAATTTTTATCATTTCTTTTCTTTTCTCAAATTACCCAAATTCCTCCTTTTAACCTTCGTAACTTTTTCATTCCTCCTCTCAAAGGACAATTCATGCTTTATATTCTGTAATGCACGCTTGTTCAAATAAATACTAGCTTTTATTCCAATTGAAAGCACCAAACAGACATAGGTACGAGGATTTTTATTCCAGAAAATTAGTGTTAATAATATTAGTGTTAATAAACCAAATTAAAAATTCAATGTTTAAAAAAGGAACAATAATTGACAGCTTAATTTCATTTGAAAAAATTCTCTGCTTGATGACCTTTCTAATGGTATGCTACACATTGATAACAGAAAAGATTGCCTCTTCGAATTACGGATATTCTTTCAGAAGGGCGGAAATCGTTCGGATATATTTTTTACGATTGTTTAGTTCAACAAAAATTAAACAGTAACTTAATACCGTACTGATCTCTAGTTACAAATTTTGTTAGAACCGTTCTAATTTTTCTTTTTTGTTCGAACAAAATGGGATTTTATGATCGTTTAACTGAACAAAAGTTAGCCTACTAACAATAATTAAATACCTAACTGCTCTCTTGTCACACATTCTGTTCGAAAAAAAAAAATTTTGCTTCAACATTTAACTAGCTATCGGAGGCTCCGTGGCGGAGAGGTTATAGGTAGCTCCGTCTTCGTTGACGGAGTTGGTAGGTTCGATTGCCACCGCATTCCTGGGTGTTTGTGTGCGTTCTGAGTTTTCAGTGGTTTCCCTCATTTAGTAATTTGATGGCTAATGTCCATAGATGACGAAGCCAAATTGTACGGGGCTCGGGCGGTGTGAGAAAGCACAGGTCCCACCTCTTAAAAAAAAAAAAAAAACTAGCTATCGTAACGGTAGAAGTAAGAAAGAGGTGTTAGGCGTCCATTAGGAGCAGAAAAGAACAGTTCGAACAAAATGTGTAACTAGAGAACAACTAAATATTAAATTATTGTTAGCAGTTCAACCTTCGTTCAAATAAGCGATCATAAAAATAAAATTGTTTGTCTCACCAAGTCCGAACGATTTACGTCATTCTGAAGAAATCCGCGATTTGATGCAGAAATGTTGCTGTTTATCAATGTGTAGCATACCGTTAGAAAGGCCATCAAGTAAAGAAGTTTTTCAAACAAAATTAAGCTCTAAATTTTCTTTATTTTTTCTCAACAGTGAATTTTGAAGTTGATTTATATTCACAAAATCACTGATTTTGTGGAACAAAAATTCTCGTATGTCGCTTTGGAAATGTCAATTGGAATAAAAACTATCAACTATTTGAACAAGTATACAAAGGATAATCAAAAAATAAATGGTTCTCCGACAGTAATTTGAGAAAAAAAATTAGGGGAAGGCGGGGCGGAATGAGACGGCTACCTTCAAAGTCATTTTGAAAATTTTAAATATCAAGAAAAATTAAAAAAATTCAGGTAATAATAGACGATAGTGTACTGCATCATTCTGAAAAATCAAACATAAAGAAAAAAGCAAAAGATGATAGTTAACTCGAGATATTTAAAATATTGAAATTTTCTCATTCTGCCCCGCACGTGGGGCGGAATGAGTATTAGTTGATACGGTGAGTTGATAGTTGTGAAAGAAAAATATTATCAGATGTTTCCTATCTAGGTGTTGCATAATTCACATAAAAATGGGTTAATATTGGTAAATTTAAAATATTTTCCACAATATATGTTCTCTGCTAAGTGACACACAGTTCACACACAAAAACCCAGTTCTCCATTTTCTCTGCAGATATTGCCTACTCCATAGCGTCAAGGGAACACTCCTGCCTATTGGTTTTTCTAATATAGTTACGAACCATCTGAAATTACCAAAAATCACAGTCAAAACTAGACCTGAAGGGGCAGAATGGGACATGTCTTATTCTGCCCCGTCTCATTCTGCCCCAGACGCACGGTTTGTTTAAACATAAAATTGTGAGGTTATGCAATGGTCTTTTGTGGCCATGTGTACGTTATTCTAAAAAACATTCATGAGTTTGCATACCATCCAATTTTCAATCAACTGCAATTAATAGAAAATGACTTACCTTAGAATAAAAACACACGATATCTATAAAATGACTTGAGAAAATGAGGAAATTGTGAGAACACAACATACACTGTTTAAGTATCCTTGACGTCTAGCTCGGACAAAAGATTGATAGAGTCGATGTTCTTGCACCGAGTGCAATAAGTTTTAGTGCATAATGCTCCGAGATATCGATACTTCTCATTCCGCCTTGCCGGTCCATTCCGCCCCGCCATCCCCTATATCTCCTTAACCGTGAGTCTTAGGGCTTAGGGTCGAAGGGTGGAAGTGTAGCAAATGACCACAACAATATCCTATTTTGACGGTTAATGTGCCGAGCACCCTGTATAAATAATATTGATGCCATTTCAGATCCAGTTGAAATAGCATGAAAACTGTGATATGAATGGTTGATTTAATGGAAAGTGTGTATTTTCGTTGAAATACTGAGGCACAAAATATGTGTCCGAGAGAAATCGCAAGAACGAAATACAATAGTGTAATACAGACATAAATCCATTCTTAATTTGCGGAAATGTTCCGTGCAGCAGAAAACCGGTCATGGTTGATGATATAATTGTCGTTATATAAGTCTATTATTTTGAGGAGGAAAATAATAACTGGATGAATAATTTGATAAATCATATGGAAATTTTCAAGCAGGATATGGTATATAGCAATATTTGCCTAATATTGAAGTATGATACAATTCAGTTTAATCAGTAACAATGAATTATTTTTATCCAAAGAAATTTCTAGAAATCGGATGATATAACTGATATAACACATATTATTGAGTGAATAGAAAAGTTTGATCAAAACCTCTGTCTTCATTAGGAGTACCCAGTCAGATTCATAGTACTCCTTGTCAAAAAAAAGGCGTGAGTAGCGGAGCTGCAGCACTAAGGTCGTATTTTTCGCGCGAAATGCATCGCGTTCTAATGGATTGAATTATATTTTGAAAATCACGCTCAAACAGCTAATTCAGAAAAAAAAAATTATTTAATAAAAAAAATTCATTTTATAAAAAAAATTGCGAAGTGCATCGTCGTTGAAGAAAAAGTTGAAACCAATGAAGAAACATATCTCAAAGTCAACATAATCGACGTACAAAATTTTAACCGTCATTTGTGAATTCGGGAAGTGCATCGCGTACAACTATTTTGCCCACTCACACTGACGTTAGAATAACTTATTAGACACTAAATTTAGTTCGTAAGATTCTCAAGAAGTTCGAAAAAGACATATTCAACCACATAATGAGGATGAGAACGAGGAGAGCTTTCAAACCGAGATTTGAAGCTGAAAAATTTAAGAACTACGCGATGGGCATTGCGTCAAAAAGCCGTGGAGGCAGTTTCATTCAATTTTGAAAAAATTGTCCAATGTTAAGCTGGAGAAACAGAAACAGCAACCGCAGATTCGCTTCGAACACAATATTATTACCCTCAATGGATTTGACCTTCCACATTAATTTTTTATATTGCAATTCTGTCCTTAAAATTATCAATAACATCTCAATTGATATTGCATAGTACAAAAAATGATAGTTTCGTCGCCCAGAGAAGACTCTAAACATCTTTAAAAAATATATTTTGGATGTAATTAGGCTATGATGAGGCAGGTCTTTTGGTACAGTGAGAAAAACGTACCGCTCTAGGAGCTGCCGATAAACATAGAGTTGGATACTTTGAGGCTATAGACAGAATGTGTAGCGAGCTATCACAACGGATTGAAGGATTTGAATGAAAAATAAAAATTCGCAACTAATGATTTGAGAAGAAAAATCCAATGATTCCAAGATGTGTTTTTACAACTGAGACCATCACCCAGAACTGGTGCGTATCACACTATTTAGAATTCATATTGAAGAAAAATCTCGAAGAATGCTAACCAGAATTTGTGGTCATTGTGAGAATATTTTTAAAGCTTCCAGTCATACAGTGTGTAACGTATTACGAGTTCTTCAAAACACATCAAGCAGCTTCGGAGAAGTACATTAAGCGAGAAGAGACTGAACGATTTCAGCATGTTGTATGTCGAGAAAAAATTAGCAGAAGCATTGGATTTATAATCAGTCATAGACTATTTTGCAAATTTGAAAGTTAGAAGGAGCGCCAAATTCTGTTGAAATATATTTATACATACCTATATTTTATCATTTATATACTTACATATCTTCAATATCTATGTTTTTATACATGTATACCTGTTTTTACTTTCACACTCTTACATTTTTTTATATTATTAGATATTTTTTTAGAATTATTCACCTTCCGATCTGTTTACTTAATTTATATTCTCTTTCCTCATGCAACAATGTAAGTCATATATGTTATAACTATTATGAACCATCTCCAAATAATTTCATAATATTACCCATATCAAAAATTTATGGCATACAGTTGAAGGAAAGGGGTATTTTAAGGGCCTTACTCCATAACGCCTTACTCCATAACAACCCATAACGCCCTCCGCCAAAGATATTAGGAACCAACAATTCACTGTTTGAATCGAAAATTCAAAATTATGTCGCGAGAACAAATATTCCTTGATATGAAGATCTCTGCAACTGTGGCGTATGTGGTTCCAGAACACACAAATATAGTGTTTAAAGACTCACCAGATCGGGCTCGATAAATACTCTTTCGCAATATACAACAATCAAATAAAGAAAATTATTCAAGTTGACCATAGTCAATTTAATATATTACATAAAGTGAACACAAAAATTCTTCAATAATATAAAACAAAAATAATTGTTTCTCAAATAGGTGATAGAATCTTTGCTGGAAATTGGGATAGTGTTATTGAAGATACGAAGAATATACGTTAAATGGGATTTTCATCTTGATAATTCAAAAAATCTCAAAATACACGAAGGTTTGAATATGTCGAATATAGAGGAATAAATTAAGTCAATCTGGTCGTTCAGCAAGTGATTGCCTTTTGTATTATGATTGAGTTTGAGAATTTAAAATGATTGGTGATAGTAGCGGCAATATTTGAAAACGTTGAAAATGTTTCATTTTTCAAGAAACATTGTTGGTGTTCTTTCAGTCTTATTTCAAACGATCTTCCAATTTGGCTTATAGACACTCCTTAACATGCAGGACAAATCAACTTTAATACTCCTGAATTCTCAAATTAGGAAGTGACATCTATGGCATCGAACAGAAGTCCTACGCGTTTTGGTTTGCTACTTGAAAATAATTATGATAACATAAATATAATTAATTCATTTAAGAAAGCATTTGCGGTGATTGGCTCGAATCATATTTGTCAGGGAGGATAATGAGAATGAAGGTTGACGATGTACAATCGGATGCTCGTGATATTTCGATGGGAGTTCGGCAGGGTTCTAACCTTGGACCACTATTGTTTTCGTTATTTGTGAACGATTCACCGCAGTTCATTGAATGCAGTCAAAGCGTGATGTATGCTGATGATGAGGCGGTGGCGATTTCTGGTTGTAGCGCGATTGATTTGGGTGCTGGTGTGGCCAAGGTCTGCGAACTGATGAATGTCTGGTGTCAGAGAAACAGGCTTGAATTGAATCGTGAAAAACCGATATTCATTAATTTTCACAACGCAATTTCTCTTGTGCCTATGGCCGACATTACCTTAGCTGACAGCTTCAGATATCTTGGAACCATCGTGGATCCTTCTCTAATGATTGGTCACCATATTGAATATGTTTGCAAGATGCTAAATAGAGCATATTTTGCCCTATTTTAGCTGAGAAGTTGCATCGGTGAGAGTGACTTGATGGCAGTGATTATAGTCTGGTTTATTGTTGCCTCTCATACAACATAATACTATGGGGCAATGCTGTGCAGTGGCACAGAGTTTTGTGGCTCAGAAGAGATTGATTAGGTTGACTTTTGAAATTTGACCACTTAATTCACGTAGGGAGATATTCAAAATAAAGTCAATTCTAACATTTCCTATTTTTAACGCAGCACTATATGCGAAATAAAACCAACATAAGTTTGAAATGCTGGGAAGTAGAGGTCATGAAACCAGAAACTCAAATACCATTGTGGTACTAAAACATCGTACATCATTATTCAGGAGGTCCCCATTACATTGCGATAATAATAATTTGCCTCTCCACTTGAGGAAGTTACCCTTTAAAAACTTCATGCCGGCTGTGAGAAAGTACCTTGCAAGTAACGCATCCTATTCTTCTTCCGAATTTTTGACTAGATAGTTTATTATCCTAGTATACTTGTAATTGTAAATTGTTTTTTTGTGAGTATCGATTATATTAGTATATTTTATATGTTTGTATCATACAAATTGTATTTATATCATTATTGATGAGTGCACGCATGTTTTCCAAATGTACAATAAAGATTATTATTATTATTATTATTATTATTATTATTATTATTATTATTATTATTATTATTATTATTATTATTATTATTATTATTATTATTATTATTATTATTATTATTATTATTATTATTATTATTATTATTATTGTACATAGGTATTCCATAAATAACTCTTTTTGTAAGTTGACTAAAATGAGCTGAGAAAATGAATTTTTCAGATTTTTCGTCTTTCGACTGAGGATGTATGCTGTTATACGTAAGTTGAGTACCTACGTTTATTTTTAACCATTTTAGCAATCGTACATTATTTGTAGCTACTATTTTGATGAGACCTTATCGCAATGAGTATGATTAGGATTCGACAGAATACATATTTCCTTGAAAGTTGGTTTGATGTTTATATCACAACTCAAAGTATTATCATGAAAAATAACTGAATCTAATAAACTTATAAATCGATACAATTATTTTTCTAATCTGAATTAGATATCTGGGTAGATGCTATTAATATAATTCGAAAACCTATTCAGTTGTTTCGCGGTGATCATAAAATAGGAAATTATATAGTCAAAATATCTTTGCCTTTTTGATTTTCCAAAATTCATAAATCCCTTTCATATCAAATAATGAAAAACCTATTTAAAAGATTATGTAGTTAAGGGTTTCTGTTGTTTCCCGTACCATCTAATATTAGTCAGTTATCAAACTCAAATGGCCTGTTATTGCTAGAGAAAGACAAATAAATAAAATCACAACACCGGCAATATTCAAATATACCTACATACATTATATATATATATATATATATATATATATATATATATATATATATATATATATATATATATATATATATATATATATATATTTATTTGATATAAGTTTTCGTTTTTGTGACATTTTATGAAATAACGACCAAATAATGATAATTTTATTCGACAGTGACATCTTCCGAAGAGCAGTTGAAGCTTTCTTCAAATATCTTCAAATACGAGCAGTTTTCTGTCAATTCAGATAAAACGTTAGTTCATTGCTATGTCGATAGATGCCTCTTAAGGTTCCATCATGAACAAATACAAGCATTATGATGGAGATATGAATAAATGAAGTTTTTTGAGGTATATTACCATAAACATTTTAATAATGCTTATGTACAATGGAGTCAATTAAAGTATAATACATAAGCTTATGTAGTGCCACCTACACCACTTGACCTACGACAACTAGGTAATTCCGCACTGAATAGTGCATTGAAAAATGTTGAAGCAAAAATACTTCTCCTACTTATACCATTATCAACAGCCGATATTTACTCAAAGCCTCAGTATCCTGTTACACTGAAAAATGATCTCATGTAATAAATGGGAGATCATGTTGGAGAGTGAAAAAGTTGATCGAATGAAAGTAATTTATCAACTAGTAGAACATTCCACCAGAAACTCAAGAAGATTATGTTTCAATTGAAAGTTTTTTCGCTTAATTAGCGATTAAAACTTCACAAATTATTTCCACACTATTAACATTGTATATATTTTAATTGAATATTTTCTGTCAGTTCTATCATTTATGACTTTATTTAAATTTCTGAGACTATGTTATATTTCTGAAATTTCTCGGCATTTTTGATCTTTGTCTATTTCTAGAATTTTAGTTCAATTCGAGTTGAATTTATGATTTCACTATTAAATTTGTATGTTTGATATGTGCTGTTGTTTGTGCTACTGCATTTTGTGTGCTTTCAATATTATTTCTAATTTTAGCATCTGAAGAAGGTGAAATTTCACTGAAATGTGCGTCATGCGTTTCAATTCAATACCTAAATGTGTATATTGATTTTATAAACCATGGTTTTCATATATTCATTAATTTACATCATGTATCGGCCCAATAGATCCAAGATTTTAATATTATCTCTAAATATTGAGACGTTTAAGTATATGATTTATTCATAACATAAAGTGAACAAGGAAAACTCTTCAATAATTTGAAAATTATCAAACAACATTTCAAGGGAGCTGGTTAAACGTATTCCGCAACACAAAATCTGCAGTCACCCTGACTCAAAATCAGCATACAGCTGTTTCGGTCTCATTAGATATCGTTAGTGCATATCATTTGACTAGGAGTGTTGAATTTTACGTTGCGGAATACGCATAATCAGCTCCTTTGAAGTGTAGTTGATAATTTTTAAATCATTAAAGAATTTTCATTGTTCACTTTATGTAATGTATGAAATTGACTATGGTCAACGGGTATGTTTTTCATGATTTGATATGATTTATTGCAATCGTTGCATTGTATACTATTAACTGCACGAGATTTTCTCAGATTCCTAATTCGAAATAGATTTGATTTGCTTATGTGATTTTGTGAAGTGCGAGCTATTTTCGTGATATGTGAGTTTCAAGTACGTGAAATTTTATCAGGTCATTGCAGAATATAACGTTATTGAATATACTAGCTGGTTTTCAATTTGAAAACCTGCTTATTAAAATGGGTGCGATTAGCAAAGTTTGGACCTAGGACCAAGATAGTTTTTCGTTTCATGACTTTTTATGATGCTTGGCACCAAAAACTAAATTTCATATATATATATATATATATATATATATATATATATATATATATATATATATATATATATATATATATATATATATATATATATATATATATATATATATATATATATATGTTAATATGTATGTATGTATAAGCTTATGTATTTTAGCGTTGTTAACACGATAAGGAGCGCAATTTTGAAGCAATAGGATTGAAAATTTGTAAATAGTTAGTTTCGCACGATATCTTGGATGGGATTGTTTTTGAATCGAATTGGTTGGTGGTTGACCCCCTAGGGGGGAAAATAAATCTTGTTTACAGTATAAATGGCGCAATTTTGTAGCAATGGGTATGAGAGTTTGTAAATAGGTAGTTTCGTATGATATCTTGGATGGAATTGGTTTTGGTTCGAATTGGTTAGAGCTTTGACCCCCCTGAGGGTGAAATAAATCTTGTTTACAGGATAAATGGCGCAATTTTATAGCAATAGGGTTGGGAGTTTGTGAATAGGTAGTTTCGTATGATATCTTGAATTAAAAAAAGATAATAAATCAGGAGTTTATAAAATTAATTGTGGCGATTGTGATAAGTTTTACATTGGTAGAACTTTCAGAAGTTTTCAAACTAGAATTTCAGAACACAAACGTAGCTTTGTTAATCAGAAGTCGGATTCACATTATGCAAACCATTTAATCCAAGAAAATCACACATTCAATTTCGATTTTAAAATATTAAATACTGAAAGTAAGGGAATTAAACTTAATTTTTTAGAATCATTACAGATAAATAAATACAAGCATTCCGGTCTCCTATTGAATAGCCAAATCGATCATACTTCAAGCCCCCTTCTTAATCTTTTCAAAATTACCGAACTACCTGACTAGCAGTTCAGAATTGGTTTTTCCTTTTCAAATAATTATTTGTAACCATCTTTGTATTTACCCCTTCTACATAATTTGTCATTTCTTGTTTTCGATATAACAGAGTTAGTTTGCCATTAGCATCTGAAGAAGGTGAAGTTCCACCGAAACGTGCGTCATGCGTTATTTCTTATAATAAATGTGTAAATTGTTATTTTTAACCATAATTTTAATATCTTGAATAAGATTGTTTTCGGTTCGAATTGGTTAGGGAGTTGACCCCCCTAGGGAGGAAATAAATCTTGTTTACAGGATAAATGGCGCAGTTGTGAAGCAATAGGTATGAGAGTTTGTGAATAGGTAGTTTCGTATGATATCTTGAATGTGATTGGTTTTGGTTCAAATTGGTTAGGGGGTTGACCCCCCTGAGGGTGAAATAATTCTTGTTCATAGGATAAATGGCGTAATTTTGTAGCAATAGGGTTGAGAGTTTGTAAATAGGTAGCTTCGTATGATATCTTGGATGGGATTGTTTTTGGTTCGAATTGGTTGGGGGTCCACCTCCCTAGGGGGGAAATAAATCTTGTTTACAGGATAAATAGCGCAATTTTGCAGCAATAGGGTTGAGAGTTTGTAAATAGGTAGATTCGTATTATATCTTTGATGAGATTGTTTTGGTTCGAATTGAATGGGGGTTGACCCCCTGGGGAAGAAAATAAATCTTGTTTACACGATAAAGCTCGCAATTTTGGAGTAATAGGGTTGAAATTTTGTGAGTAGGTATTTTCGAAAGATGTCTTGGAAAAGATTAGTTTTGGTTTAAATTGGTTGGGAGGTTGACCCCCTGGGAGAAGAAATAAATAATGTTTACATGATAAAAGGCCTATTAGAGCAATAGGATTGAAAGTTTGTGAGTAGATAGTGTCGTATGATATATTAGATGGGATTGGTTCTGGTAGAAATGGTTTGGGGGGTTGACCCCCAGGAGAGGAAATAAATTTTATTTACACGATATAAGGCGCAATTTTGGGACCATATGGTTGAAACTTTGCATGTCGGAAGTTTCGTATAATATCTTGGAAGGTATTTATTTCGATATAAATTGGTTGGGGGTTTGACCCTCCGGAGGAGGAAATAAATATTGTTTATACGATGGAGGGGACAAATTTTTTGATTTGGATTTGGAACAAAAATCATAATTGAATGAATAGATTTTTCAAACTTTATACGTTTTGAAAATCTGCTTCTCTAATGCAGCTCGCTGCGATAGAGTTTTTTTTATTATCATTATGATTGTCAGATTCTTCTGCTGTAATATAAAGTTTATGGATTTTATTTTTTGTGATTTTCTATATAAGTTGTATGGAGTAATTATTTTGCATGAGTAATGTATGAACATCTTATTATTTTTCATGTCTGTCTGTTGATGAATTAAGTTTTAAATCTCTGTCAATATATCTTTTACCTAATTAAACTATTCTCTGGAAAAATAGTGAAAAATTTCATTGTTTCTATGTATGAAATCCTTATCAAGAAAATTCCACTAAATTGTAATTTTTCATTGAAACTATTGAAGTTGTATAGAATATTAGCAGATGTTCAGAAGTAATTATTAAGCAACTATCAACATATTGTTTGAAAGTCAAAATATTCAATATTTTCATGGGAATTGCTTAACACAGTTTCTTTTAAATTACTAATAATCAGTAACTAGTATTGTTGTAAGGTTGTATATATATATATATGTATATATAATAACAATAAAAGGATATTTATAAATTTGAATCTATCAATCATATTTTGCGTTATTGTATTGTCATGAAATCGACATTAGAAATAGCTTTTTTCAGCGATATCTGAGAATTCTTTTGCATTTTAAATCATTAATGAATATAACATAATAATCGAACATCCGCAAGTTTACACTCTCATTCGAGAAAATTTAGATGAATAGCCATTTTCTGCTTATTACAACATACAACAGCTCTATTTTTGCTTATTGAACTATTCGAATATACCTACTCACAAATTATTGTTTTCACCGAATATTTTCAATAGGTATGTCATGTTTTCGAAATAGCATATTATAAATATATATATATATATATATATATATATATATATATATATATATATATATATATATATATATATATATATATA
Source organism: Cynegetis impunctata (assembly GCA_030704885.1). Taxonomy (NCBI): domain Eukaryota; kingdom Metazoa; phylum Arthropoda; class Insecta; order Coleoptera; family Coccinellidae; genus Cynegetis; species Cynegetis impunctata. Next base: position 887,773 of record JARQZK010002175.1, on the reverse strand, counting down.
TATATATATATATACAGTGGCGTAGATAGGGGGGGATCAAGGGGATCAATCCCCCCCCATGAGCCAACAAAAATTATAGTAGAATTGAATAAAAGTCTTCGTATCTACGTATTTAAGTATACATGAAATTTACTAACCACTAGCACCTCTTTTGATATTATGTATGTGCAAATGAGTATTGTATAATTTTCGCGCTTCAAACAGGCCGACCAATCAGGAGCCACGAAATGATCGCTCGCAATAATTATGGACAGATTGAGCACATGTAAAGTAAATATCTACTCATAATTTTAACATAATAGTAAATCAAGAAATTTAATCGTTTCTCTAATTTTGGGTAAAGTAACTAGTATTTGAGCATATTTGATTCAATGTTTAATTAGTAGTTTAATCGGTCACTATGAGCAAAAAACGTGTTTAACAAAGTTAAAATGGCTCTAATGGAAAATTTTTATTTCGAAAGAAAGAAGTAAATCAAAATCTCCTCGCACTTCTCTTTCTGAATTATATACCGTACTTACCTACTATTAAAAAAAAATTCTCGAGTTTTTGTTTATATAGCATTATATCTAAAGCACGATCAGTTTCGTTCAATAGTATAGGTAGTATTAAATTCAGACAGAGAAGAAGAGCGAGGAGATTCTGGTTGACTTCTTCCTTCGTGAAAAGAATTTTCCATTTCATATACGTTTTTTGGTACTAGTGACCGATTAAATTCCTGTTTACATTCGAAGATCGTGATCATAGAAGATTTTCAATCAATATTTAATATTTCGAATATTTTTTGAGGTAGAGTAGGTATTAAAATATGACTAACTCTTGGCTTTGATTGTCAATTTAATTACCCCATAAAATTTTGAAGTTATCAAAAATTGTCGAATCAGTAAAAGTTTTCTTGTGATGGCGTTCAATCCATTTCTGGACTTGTAGAAAGATTTACTAATCATGAGAATATAGTTTAGTCAACAAGTGCTTTTTTTGTTCAACTTTTTTCATGAGTCTTGGAAGAATATGAACAAGGTGTCATTCGATTCGGAAGAGCATGTAGATATTTTTCGAAAAAAGTTAAGTTCCGTTTAAGAAAATTGTAAAAGTTATAATCAATTTACCGAAAAAAAAATTATCTCAAAAACTAATTGATATTTTTGATATCTAAATAAAGATACAAAAAGAGGAGGATATTTTCTAAAAGAAGGTCTCCCGGAAATGTAGGATTAATATTTATAATTTTCTCAGAGGGGTAAATATACGGCCGAAAACGGGTAATCTGGCTTGCAAAATTAACGCCTATTTGGGACACTTTAATTTCTCTTCTTCCGGTGCCATACCCGGTTTCGGGCGTAGGCGACCTCTCTACAACTATTCGAGCTGTGCGTGATACAGTGCTACACGAATAGAAGGGACCTATAGTTTTTCGACGGTTCCGAACGTCTTTATAGAGAGGCTTTACTAGGCAGAATACTTCTCGGTGGTTTGCCATTGCCTTCGCCTTCGGAGAGGTGGCACCGCATTAATTCGTTGGTTCGGCCGGGATTCGATCCAGCGACCTTCTGTTCAGTAGCCCAACGCACTGACCCCTGAACTACGGAGCCATCGGACACTTTAACTATAAACATTATTTGACTAAGTATATTGAATATTAAATTAAGGAATAAAAAATTTCAGGTTCTTACTGGATAGGTAATAGTTTTTTGCTGCTTAAACAAGAACATTGCAAGTGTGATAACTGTTAAACTATAGATCTGATTTTTTTTTCTTACTAAGAGCTAGTTTCGAAAGACTGCAGAATAGATCCCCGTTAAAAAAAATTTTATTTTTTAGTTTTTTACTAACAATTTACTTAGTTGCAAAATTGAATACTTTAATTAATCATAACTTTTTTCTTGATTCTCTTATAGCAACGCATTCGTTTATAACAATTGTTTAAACAATAGGAGATGAATATTGAAAAAAAACCATTTCCTTGTAGCTTCCGATAATGAAAAACGGATCATTAAAATTATAATAATAATTTCATTTTGATGTTGCAAAACTACGTACCTAAATTGTTAATAAACAACTGGAAAATTGAAATTTTTTTAATTTTCCAACGGGGATTTACTCTGAAGCCTTATAATAATAGCTCTAAGAATGAAAAAAAATCTCTATAGTGAACAGTTATCACACTCACAATTTTCATGTTCATGTACTAAAAAATTGTTAATTAACTATTGCATAACTTTCTGAAAAATCGCTATTATCGCCAGATTACTGCTCATTCACCAATTTAGTAACTGTCTGAATTTTTTCATTCCTTAATTTTCATATTTATTATGGTTACATAATGTTTATTGTTTAAGTGTTCTTAATGCTCGTTACTCGCCCAAACCAAATAACCCGTTTTCGGCCGTATTTTTACCTCTCTGAGAAAATATTGATCCTACAGTTCCAGAAGTTGAGTCTTTCTTTTGGGAAATTTTCTCTTCTTTTCGAACCTTTCTTCAGATTTCAAAAATCTCAATGAATTTTTGGCATATTGGCAAAAAACCAAACCCTTTTTTTTCAGGATATTGTTTATAACTTTCACAATTTTCGCGAGCGAATTTTTATTTTTCTGAAAAAAACATCTACATGTCACTTCGAATCGAGTGACGCCTTGCTCATAGTTTTCCGAGACTGCTGAAAAAAGTTTTTGACTAGACTAAATGTATGAGAAAGATTTTTGGTGTTTTTCAAGCATGATTTATACGTAATTGACGAAGCATTTGACAAATTCATCAAAACTGACGAGCTTTATAAAAATTTTCACCTGTTGTTCTGGTTAGTTGAGAGTGTGGAAAAAATATTTAATTCGTAGAGGAGATGCTAAGCCTAAAAATTCAATAAGAGAGCTGGATGATTGCCTAGAAATTTTTTTTTCGAATATCATGTTGCTCAGAATATTTGCTACGCTGACGATATCGATGTTTGAAGCGAATAAAAACGATTCAAAAGAGCATGATAAAAGAAATGGACTTGTAATGACCCTTCTGAATATATAAAATCATTGCAGATTAAAAACTCATGTTTGTCCAATTGTTTGTCATTGAAAGGTTTGGCTGCTTTGGCAATTCATCGTGACAATGAATTCACAGCTGACGAAGTTATAATTTCAAATCGAATAATTTGAATTTTTTTGCAACTTAATTTAATTTTTCTGCTTATTTTTTCCTACCTACATGAAATATTATTTTTACCAAGAAAACTAGAACTCTAGATAAAAACCTTATGAAATTTTGCACTAAGTCATATCCCCCCCCATCGGAAAAAAGCTATCTACGCCACTGTATATATATATATATATATATATATATATATATATATATATATATATATATCATATATATCATTTCAAAGTGAAAGTTTTCATTAAGATATTTTTAATGGAGGGATATTTATAAAAATAATCTAGATAATAATTTTAAAAAATCTCTCACCAGAAATATGCCTATGCAAGAACAGTGCCGATAATATAATTGCTTGATCCATATATATGATCACTTTTATAACATACATGTTGTACTGTCACTTATCTGGTATTTCTAATCAGTTCTCATTTAACCTATTCAATATATCGCACGTAACGCAGACTTCTTATAGTTCGTTGCGTGGTCTGAAGTATGCATTTTATGAAGCGAATTAATTATTGATAGACACTTCTTATCAGGTTAACTGAGTAATTAGAATTACTCATAGGTTGCTGTAATCTTCATAGCGAATTCTTCACAAGATATGCACTATTTCGATCAATTTATTGTAAACATTTTGATGCTTTGTATGTATATGAAACTTATTCCTTGTCATTTTCAGTATAATCTAGGTGTTATTTTTAAGAAAAAGTATTGCATAGAAGTATTGCCTAGATTTCTCGAAGTGTTTCATGTCTGGGTTACAATGTACAATTAATTTGATTCCATGTATATATATATATATATATATATATATATATATATATATATATATATATATATATAAATATATAAAATATATACATATATATATATATATATATATATATATATATATATATATATATATATATATATATATATATATATATATATATATATATATATATATATATGTATATATATATATATATATATATATATATATATATATATCGGAATCTGTAGCGTCTTTTAGCACACCAGTTGAGCTGAAATTTCGTAGACAGGGACAGAACACAACTTTCAAAATATGGTTATATTTAAATGAATTTTTTTGTATCCTCAAGCTTTAGTAAAGGCAGTGATAGGGAAGTCCATGGGTAGAAACTGTTCAGACTGGTGGCAAAAAATGGGGAATTTAATTAATATATATTCAACTTTCGGAAGTTTTTTTTAAGTGTGTATAGGGATACAAAAACCTATGTATTGAGGTGATATTAAGGAAGTATATTTTATGGTATAAATATTGTCTGATGCAGTTTTTATGAAGAAATTTCTTGTTTTTCTATGGGTTTTGATGATTTGCGCACATCCGCAGCTTCTGCAGATTGATATGCCGGAGTAACGTGCATTTAGTTGACAGTTCGTTATATGATGATACTGTACCGGGTGGCCAGATAAGAATGCAAAGTACTGTATCTCGTAAACTATTGGTCGCAGAGACGAAGTAAAAAACATTATGACTGAAGTGGCCAACAGAAAATCTTGAAAATTATTTTCAGGTTTCCAAGATGGCCGCCAGGAGGCGTAACAGCCATCTAAAAACTTTTTGACGTATTTATTGAAATGAAGCAGTATGGGTTGATACAATGTTTTTGTGAATAAACAGCTGTAACTCCTAAATGACTGAACAGATTTCAAGAACGTTGGTCTCGTTGAAGAAAGCATTTAATGTTACATCATAAAATCAATGATCCGCAGAGCATTTTCAATTCAATTATACGTACCAAAATTAGCAAAAGAAATTTCTACTATAACAATAATTGCTGCAAATAATGTTTTCCATACATATTTGATAGATAAAATGATTAAGAGAAAACATAGTCAAATAGCGTACAACAGCATATATCCTCAATCGAAAGTATAAAAATCGGAAAAATTATTTGAAGCAATTATTTTTATAGTCGAAATTTCTTTTGCTAAATTTGTTACGGATAATGGAATTGAAAACGCTCTGTGGATCATTGAATTAAAAGCTGAATGTTTATGGGAAAGAGGATGATTTGAATCCGACGGAATACATATATCCGTGAAAGTTGGTTTTCTATATATATCGAAACTCAAAGTATTATAATTATGAAAGATAGTTAAATCCAAGAAGTTCATCTGTCGATCCAATTCTTTTTCAATTTTGAACTTTATATTTGGGTGAATGCTATTAATATAATTCAAAAACTGATCTAATTGTCTCGCGGTGCCCTTAAAACAAGCGATTACATCATCAACGTATCTATGCCAAAAACTTATATGTGATGCTTTTGTAGAATTGAATATTATGTTCATGTCACATATAGAGAACATAATATATAATTCTACAAAAGCATCACATATAAGTTTTTGGCATAGATACGTTGATGATGTAATCGCTTGTTTTAAGGGCACCGCGAGACAATTAGATCAGTTTTTGAATCATATTAATAGCATTCACCCAAATATAAAGTTCAAAATTGAAAAAGAATTGGATCGACAGATAAACTTCTTGGATTTAACTATCTTTCATAATTATAATACTTTGAGTTTCGATATATATAGAAAACCAACTTTCACGGATATATGTATTCCGTCGGATTAAAATCATCCTCTTTCCCATAAACATTCAGCTTTCAATTCAATGATCCACAGAGCGTTTTCAATTCCATTATCCGTAACAAATTTAGCAAAAGAAATTTCGACTATAAAATAATTGCTTCAAATAATGGTTTTCATACAAGTTTGATAGATAAAATGATGAACAAGAAACGTAGTCAACTAGCGTACAACAGCATATACCCTCAATTAAAAGTAGAAAAATCGGAAATATTCAAATCTTTAACATATTTTGTTCCTCTAATAGAAAAAGTTGCTAATGTCATACCTAATTGTGATATTAAAATTGCTTTCATACCTAAGACAAAACTCTCAGGATTTTCATTCAATGCCAACTTCAAAATTTGAGAGTTCAGGAGTTTATAAGTTGATTTGCCCTGAATATAAAGGAGTGTATACAGTGCTTTCATGATGAAAGGAACAAATTCATTAAAAAATTAGGTTTCTATTTCATGTTAAAATCCTCGGACAGGTCGATTAGTATTTTTATTTGGGCAATTTTCGCAATAAAAATTTTGTATACAGGGTGTCTCATTCAAGAGCTATGGCTTTGTCATTAGTTTTTTTAAAGGTAATACCCTGTATATTATTTCACTTTACAATTCCACGATAAATTCTTATCACTTTTTGTGAACATACCATATGCCTCAACTTGATGGATTCCCAGATTAGGTCAGACTGGTCGATCCTTCAAGACAAGATTTGAAAAACAATTATTCTTGTAGAAAAACGGATTCAAAGTTTTCAAATCATTGCAGGGAAACCACCACTCGTTTCTACAAATAGATAATTTCCAAATTATGCACAAATTACCGAAAGGGAATAAACTAACTTAGTTAGAATCATTGGAAATTTTTGAACTCAATCATAGTGCCAAATTTATCTTGCTGAACGAACAGATTGACTAGATATATTCTCCTATATTTAGTGTATTCAAACGATAATGATTTTTCAAAGAACATTTTCTTGTACCAATTTGGGAAATCCATATATATATATATATATGCCTATATATATATATATACATATATATATATATATATATATATATATATAAATAAATAAATATATATATATATATAAATATATATATATATATATATATATATATATATATATATATGTTTGGCTATTACACCTGTATTCTTGAAATCTCTGCTACCACTTTATTTTTGAGGAAATAAAGAACCTTTTGATGCGATTGTTCAACACTTTATTGAAAGATGCTACGTGATACACTTTGTTTAATAAAATGATACACCGTGCTAATGAGTGAGAGATGTTTCGCTCTCTGAATATATATTATGTGAATGTGTCTTAAACGACTGTTTCTAATGGAATGCTCAAATATAAACCGTAAGGGCGCGCAGGGCTGTCTAATCTCAACGTACAGGGTTGCCACGACAATCATGAACTAATATTCTAACATAAAAGAGACTGAATCCTAAACAATATATATATATATATATATATATATATATATATATATATATATATATATATATATATATATATATATATATATATATATATATTTATATATTTTTTTATATATTTATATATTTTTATATATTTATATTTTTATATATATATATTTATTTTTATGTATATATATATATATATATATCTTAGTGATATGATTCTATAAAAACTTACATTCTATTTATATTTCATATATATATATATATATATATATATATATATATATATATATATATATCTATATATATATATATATATATATATATATATATATATATATATATATCTTAATGATATGATTCTATAAAAACATACATTCTATTTATATTTCAACTGAAGACAACAAAACAAAATTTACTGTATAAGTTAGTGGTTTAAAGCGCAAATTGATTGGCAATCGCTGAAATATTTTCAGCAGAATACATCTTAGGAAAAATTTTTTTTCAATATGCGCTATGAAACTACATGAGTATAACATCTGCGATTTTAAAAAACCTGCAACATATTCGGAAAACCTGATTTCAGTGGTAATATTGGTCGAAGTAGGTATGCGTGTATCAACCGTGTGAACGTACAGTTTGATGTTTATTCAAGATGTTTCGATTGTGGACAAATTCTTTTTTTTACCTAGACACCTCTGAACGACTTGGTCACACAAAATGTAAATAAACAACTTTTACTATTGTTTACAATCTAAATACCGAGGTGGCATAAGGCGCTGGAATGTCTATTAAACATAATAATACATATTTACCATTTGAAGTATTAGTAACCCCACTTATATTATACGAATCAATACAGTCTATTCAGATTTACCATAACGGTCTGAGAAGATTTAATTATCGTCATTTATCCGCAATATATTTTGGCCAAAATACGTTATTTTCAAAATGTTTTACCTTTGGGATATATGGTGGTCTATTAAGGTTAATTCTTAAAATAATATTCATACTATACAGGTTATCAGGGATGCCCAAGAAGAAACGAAGTTGTGTTTTTTTTTTAAATCAAACCCAATTTCGATTGTCAGTTCAGTTTGCTATAGTGGTATTCTCTTTGTAAATTTGGAAAATTAGATCGTTATTATTGGAAAATGGCTGTGGTGCTTAGTCAGAATGAAGATTTACCAAAAAGAAGGGATATACTAATAAACTGGTGAAATAATTTTTGAAGACAATAATCAAATTCATTAAATCTCATAATTGTATTTTCGGCGTATTGTATGAAAACGAGAAGACTCGGCTATAAAACAATCAATGCTATTCGAAAGGTAAACAGTACATTTTCTAATAAGTTCTAAAACATGACGTTCTATTTGAATTGATCTAGTCATAGCAAGCCCCTTAGAGCTCTTAACCCTTTCCGGCCCAAATTATTTTTCTGTGGAAAAAATATTATGTATGGTTTGATAATGGTTTATTAGAGATACTCGAAGAAAATGAAACAAATTTCAAGACAAAAAACACAAGGATTATCCTGCAGGATGTGGTCACTCCACATAACCAATAGGAACATATAACCAGACAATATAGCCTGTTTTGCGTAATATAATATGAAACAGTTTTTGTCATGTTTCAAACAAAATTCTACTTTGCACGCTGAACATTTTCTTACAAATCATACAAGTCATCTGCAGGAAGATTTTCTAAATATTCAGTTATTGGGTTCCCAACCCTCCTGGATTGCCCGGATGACTCCGGTAATAATGGTCAACCTCCCGACTTCCCGGGGTGACTAATTTCCCCAGTTTTTTTAAAATTATACGCAACCGCGCTCTACTAATCAAACTTCGATTTTTGATGATTATGATTTTGTGGTAAAAAACTGTCAAATATTAGAAGCAGAGTATACCTATATAAATTAAAAATAAATAAGTGATTGACATTTCCTTCAATCCCCTCCATACTAAACTCCTTACAAAAATCTCCCGGGTTGGTCCTTTCGAAAATTGGCAAGCCTATTCAGTAGGTAGGTACTCCAAACGTCCAAACTTGCTTCCTCAGAACTAAAATAAGATAACACGATTACGTAAGTGCCCAGTGGTCACTTCAGGAGACCTCAACAAAACTAGTAATTTCGAAAGAAAGGAAACATTTACGTTCAATATATTCATGAAAATGCATAAGTAAGATATAAGTAAATAACTTTGGAGCCATTTTTCCACCATTCATAAATAAAAATAACAAATTCACACAGTTTCAGCAGATCCTCTGAGTAGTTTCCAACTATAGTAAACAATTGCACGTTATACGCGCTTCGACTTATTTCGGTCTGTCTTCGATGAACACGTCAAATTTTGCTATGTTAGACAACCCACAAAACACACTGGTATACTGAAATAGCCAACGAGCAGTTTTACTCATGACTAACAAACTGTGGTTTTCCTAGCTAACCAGTTGCCCTGAAAGGGATAATTGATACGTTTTCATTTTTGAACATCTGGTACTGGAAATGTGATATGTATTATATTTTAGATATAAAATATCATCTTTTGTTACCAGACTTCAATATTTATTTCGCTCATGTAACATAGAATGGTACTTCACAATTATTTCAAACATGAAAATTTCGCTGTATTTCGACAAAATTCAAATTGTTTAAAAAACTTTACGAATGTTATTGGAATACACACGCAATTTGATAAGAGATTACAGAAATGCAGTAATATACAAGTGGTTAAATTTTGAAGTGCCAAGTTTTAGGGAGTTGACCTGAACTATTTATAAGATAATCAGCTTCATCAAAAGTGGTGGAGGGAGGGGAGTTGATTGATCTTAGCTCATCCATGATTCAACATTTTTATTCTACATCAAAAAAATATAAAATAATTGCGAGGACATGTACATACAAGATTCACCATAAAATGTGAAGATAATTATAAACTATACATAAAAGTTAAGAAATAAAATATGTATGAAACTTAAGAAAAAATTAGAAAACCCAAGAAATAGGCTATTCAAAATTTGAAAGAAAAATATCAGAAAAGTGAAAAAGATCACATCAGGTGAAAAGAGTAGGTATATGAATTGGATGTTTTAGTTGGTTATTGACTTTTACTACTAAACTCACCTGTAAAGTTAACAATATCACTTCACTATAATTTATAAAATCTTTCTTCACTTAATAATCTCTCAGAAATCAGCAAATTTACAGTCTCAACTATGAACTGGAAGAAATGCGCTTGAGATTTGATATAACGTACGTACGTCACTTCAGGTTAGTACCCTATTATTTGACTTTTCAAAATCAAAATAATTCGAACCTATTTCGAACATTACGTGGGTAAAGGTTTCTGTGGTTTCCCTTACCATCTAATAATAACAGATTTGAATGTTAATATATGGCTGAGTAGCACGTAATAAATAACTAGCACGTAATAAATAACAGAGTACGGCCACAGCCGAAAAATTTTGATGAAACATAGTAGTCTTTAACTATTCAAATTTTTTCAAATCAATAAATGTCAAAGAAATTTGAATTTTTCAAAAATTTAGAAAAAGCCACGAATGTCGTGGCGAAACGTCAGCTTTTTAATAAAATCGAGATTTGTGAGATTCACCAAGCCTGTTATTGCTAATAATTATCAAAAAGTTATATATATATATGAGGGGTCTAGAACCAAAGGCGGCAATCTCCATTTTTAAGAATTTTGGATAACGGCAAAAAACTATTTATGGGTTCCTAGAATGGTTTAGGATTGTTTTATTTACTTTTACTTAATTATTAGTGTTAAGAAAATATACTGACTTTCAATAAATCGTAGAATGCTTCACGGTTTTTTCAAAAAACGATTTAAAAAAATGGAGATTGCCGCTTTTGTTTCTTACTTTGGGAGATTGCCGCGTTTGATTCTAAATATGTATGCGGTTAGCTAAAACAAAATACCAGAGGGTTGGTTAAGCGACAACAAAATAGAGAAGGGTTGTTTTCATTACATTAACACATAGCAATAATTATATTAAGCTAAATCAAAACATCTGGTAACTCCTTAACAAATTCGCAGTTTGTGTTTGTCCTCTATTAAAAACGCTTTTTGCTATATTAAGATCTTTTCTATAATGTGGTTCTTCCCTTATTAAAACGTTACCACTTCTACAGCGGGTCAAGTAAAATCTTTTTGCTTGTCTAAATCAAAAATTCCAAGAGGCAGTAGATGTTAGATTTGCTGAAACTGCTTCTTTCCAGTTATGGACACCACAGTCTTCGCCTAAATGGAAAACCGATCCAGTCTGCGATTAATCGCAATACTCTTGTTTGATGTGCAATATTAGTTTTTTAAAACTAACACACTCTCTAAGCGATGATTGAAATGAGTCTAAAGCCAAAGAAAAGTAATTAGCAACGTGACTAGCGCCAAAATAATCTCATTGCGACAGCCTGATTGGCTGTTTGGGATTTTGCCGGTTTTGATACCAACTGACAACTGGAGATTGCCGGTTTTGAAACTAACCCTGAACTTCAACACTGAATTTCAATGGGATTTAGCCGCATTTGTTTCCCATTTCTTATTTAAATCGATTAAGCGTGTTTAAAACTATATTTCTATATATTTAACTAATTTTGACGAAAAATGGAGATTGCCGCCTTTGGTTCTAGACCCCTCATATATATATATATATATATATATATATATATATATATATATATATATATATATATATATATATATATATATATATATATATTAATCTTCTGTTTGTGTATATTTTCATGATATCCTCCTAAACTTTTTTGTGTTATTGAGTGAATCCCTGGATGGATACGATAGCTGTAATTGAGTTCAAGAAAATTTTGTTCCACTTTTTTGAACTTTTCGGATATCAGAAAAACATACAATGTCCGTCGGTTCACTAGTAGGTATCTATATAGATGCTCATCAAATTTTTTCAATTGAAACAGAAGTTATTCTTAGGCTATGGTATTTCAATCTAATATATTTCGTGGTTTGGAATAGATGTTTATGGTATTCCTATTTGATACAAAAAATATGAAGAATTTTTCTTTCAAAATAATGATACCTACCTATATCCATGTTGTTGGAGAGACTGTTTATATTTACTATAAGTACTATTAAATTAAAATATAGGTACTGTTTGTTACTTAAAATTTGAATGAACAAGATGTTCTGGATATATTATTACATTGGTAGGACTGCGAAGCTTACCTAATATAACTGAAATCAACAGAAACCTAAATATTTAAAAACAGTAACTGCATTAGGTACTGCAAAAATGTTAATTGTTACAAAATTTAGGTACTAATGATTATATTCTAAGTAAAATATGTAAGAAGAAGCTTAAAGATCTGTTAATCACATAGGTAATTCATAATTACCACAAATAATTATTTTAAAAAAACACAACATAATGAATCTAATAAACTAACATCTGTAAGATACGTACTTGAAAAAAAAAGTTGTCAGTTGCTAAACATCAGCTGGCAAGAACTGATATTAAGAAAATTGATAGAAACAGGTGCATTCTCAAATGGTAAACACTAGGTACATATTGAATGAAATTGAGCACAACCTGGAGCAAATGCTATCAATAAAATAGCTAGCATAAGTTACACAAATCCTCAAGTGTCATCGACATGCACGAGAAGTAAATCTACTGTGTTAAAAATTCTCAAACAACATAATTAAAGTCCCCACGAAATCCACTTTCATCCAGATTTATTGTTAGAGACCACGAAAGCTGCTGAAATTCATACTTGAAGTAATTGTTCTATTTGATGATGATCATCTTGGTTGTAAACAAAGTTGTATGGATAAATAGAAGTTGTTTTTAGAATGATAAATGTGCGATTATTAATGCTTTTAATAATTGTTCGTTGGTGAACGATAGCTCCTATTTTCAAGGCATAATGTTCTTCGAATAATATTTTGATTTTGTGAAATACTGTACTTAAGATTATATCTGCAGAAACATATACTCTTTTTCCATTACGATAGAGAACTACAGATTCTCACTATTTTCAATATCACAGCAGTTTTGCCGATGTCCTGATCTAATAGTTCTTACAAAATCCGGTTTCCTGATTGTTGAGTGAAACAATGAAAGCAGATGTTCCATTCATAATAATATTGATAAGATAATTGAAAATTTGTGCCCTAGTTGATTGACCTCATATACGAATGAAAAATATATATATATATATATATATATATATATATATATATATATATATATATATATATATATATATATATATATATATATATATATATATATAAATATATATATATATATATATATATATATATATATAGAAAAAGGAGTATTGCCGTAAAATTTAAATGACAAAGTTTCTTGTCTAAAATTCATCGTGGTTTGTCTATCAAAAGTTTTGTTTTTCTGTTCTTTGTTGATGTTCTTTAGTGTGGACTTCATATTTATATTATTCATACGACATCTATAACCTCTGTTTGTTTATCTAGGTGACACCTCTTACACGGAGACTTTGATCTATGGTTACTGTAATATTGGGAACCTGCTTGACATCTGTCAATTTATTGCTTTCGGTTACGTTGGAAGGTTATGTTGTTAATTTCGATTTTAGATTCAGCTCTCTTTTTTTGTTTCAATTTTTATTAAATACTATTTTGATGACTCTTATATTCAACATACACTGCATTTACTGTTATGGTTAATTTACATCCAGCCTAGTTAGTTGTAAGTTGTGAATATTGTTGGTTTTTTATTATGTTTTAATATCATGTATATTTGTAGAGTCCTGAGGAAGGATATAATCTATATCCGAAATATAGACATTATTAACGAAATGGTTGTGATTCTTCGTTAGTTGGCCCCTTTTTATTTGCCGAAAACTCATAAACTTTGTCATATATATATATATATATATATATATATATATATATATATATATATATATATATATATAAATATATATATATATATATATATATATATATATATATATATATATATATATATAATAATATATATATAATATATATATATTAGGTGAGTTAAGAAAAAGCCATATGCCTGGATGCCGCGTTTTTTGAATTTCGTGAATGACTAGGTCCTGATAGTTTTTATCACTTACACTATTTGACTTGAAATAATGTGATGAAACATATTGCTATTATAAATTAAATTGTAATAACAATTTTAGTATTCTAATAGTAATCTAATTTAAATAGAGTTTGATCAAATTATTTTCATCGAATTATAATTACAGTGAAATGAATACTAAATTCGGGAGATCTTACATGGCTAGCGCCTGATATTCGGAGTAAGAAATGTCATTTTTTGGAAATGAAGATTATTATGATGAATATCAAAATGACTTTATAACATCGCTTAGTAGTTTCAAGCATTGGATAAAATTATTATAATATTGTGAAAATTGATGAAAACACCAAGTTAACCAAATTTCAGATAATCACCCATGTATATATATATATATATATATATATATAGTATATATTATATATATATATATATAATATATATATATATATATATATATATATATATATATATATATATATAAATATATATATATATATATATATATATATATATATATATATATAAATATATATATATATATATATATAATATATATATATATATATATAAATATATATATATATATATATATATATATATATATATATGTGTGTGTGTGTGTGTGCGGAATCAATTAGCTCGTTTGAAGAGAAAAATAAACTGTCGAATGTTTCGATCGTTTTTGGAACTGGTGTCATATTTTCTAACCTTCTCCCTTCAAGGTAACTCCAAGTCTTTCAGTCTCATCAAAAGAGCATTCATGATTTGATTAATCATCAATTTTTAAAATGAATTTCCCAAATTATTATTATCTTTTTCATACACGATGTGCCTGTTTAGCATGAATAAATATTTTATGTATATATATATATATATATATATATATATATATATATATATATATATATATATATATATATATATATATATATATATAAATATATATATATTTATATATATATATATATATATATATATATATATATATATATATATATATATATATATACATACATATATACTAGCTGACCCGGCAAACGTTGTTCTGCTATATAAATTATTTTTAACTATCTATTTATCTTTCTAGATAGTTATCTATCTATTTAAATATCTATCTATCTGACCCGGCAAACATTGTTCAAATTATTAAAATGGCTTTTAAAAAATATGTCACTTAGGGGCATGAAAAATATATTACGACCTATTCTCAGACCGACTATTGTTATTTTCGATTGCCATCTTGCAATCATCAGGGTTGATCAAAGAAGGGTGAAAAATTGAGAAGTAATATGAATTTTTGCGTTTTAAGTCATGACAAAATAAAAATAAAAATCTTGCAAAAAAAATTGAAGTTTATAATTAACAAATAGAAAATAGGGGTTGATCGTAGAGAGGTAAAAATTTGGGGTTGCATGTATTTTTGAATGCTGTATCATGAAAAAAGGAACAGAATATTTTGACTGAAAAAAAATAAAGGATAATTTCAGCCTCCTCAATATTTAGGGGGATAAAAAATAGATTTTATCTGATTCTCAGACCTAACCGATATGCACACAAAATTTCATGAGAATCGGTCGAGCCATTTCGGCGCAGTTTAACAAATGACAAATAGGGGTTGATCGTAGATGGATGAAAATTTAGGGTTGTATGTATTTTGGAATGCTGTATCATAAAAAAATAAAACAGAAAATTTTGTCAGCTAAAAAAAATGAGGGGTGGACCACCCTTTATATTTAGGGTGATGAAAAATAGATGTTGGCCGATTCTCAGACCTACCCAATATGCACACAAAATTATATGAGAATCGTTCTAGCCATTTTGGAGGAGTTTAACTTCTAACACCGTGACACGAAAATTTTATATATATATATATATATATATATATATATATATATATATATATATATATATATATATATACTTATTCATTCGAATTGTTGTTGCCTGTGAACTATTTCTAATCTTTTGATAATTATTAGCAATAACAGGCTTGTTGAATCTCAAAAAACTCGATTTTATTAAAAAGTTGACGTTTCGCCACGACATTCGTGGCTTTATCAAAACTTTTTTATCAGAAGTTTTGATAAAGCCACGAATGTCGTCGCGAGACGTCAACTTTTTAATAAGATCGAGTTTTTTGAGATTCAACAAGCCTGTTATTGCTAATAATTATCAAAAGATTATTATATATATATATAATATATATATATATAATATATATATATATATATAATATAATATATATATATATATATATATATATATATATATATATATATATATATATATATATATATATATATATATATATATATATATATATAGGTATATACATATACTACAGAGAAGTAAATTTGCCGCTAGAAAATATAAAATAATTATTAAAATTATCGGTCTAGCCTGCATACATTGGAGCAGCCGCTGATAACGTTTCGGACTCTTAGGTCCTAATTCACCCCATACAATATCGATTTGCAATTGAATCAGATGGATCTGTGTTGTGTGGTATATACAAAAAATATAGATATCAGAGACGGAGACTTAAATGGCTAAGATACCTCAGATGCCTCACTATAACAGTAAAATAATTTCGGCGATAAAAATAACTTACTTATTTTCAATTAATTCAGATATTGAAAAATCATGATTTTAAGTTTAGAGAGCACAACGCGATTGTAACATACAAAAAATTTCATTAATGTTTCAAGCCTCCTCTTGTAATTGACAAACTTAATACCTACTAATTTTTTTTTGATATCAAAAGTTTCTGTGATAACTTTAAAACATAACAATGTCTTGTCAACGTAATAGAAAGCTTACAAACAAAAATAGGCATAAATTGAAAGGATAATATAAAAGTGAATGAAATCACCATATTCTTACATTTTTTCCAAGAGATTTCTACCAAAAAATTCAATAATGACAGTATCATTCAATTTGTGACACGTCCAAATTTATTTCTACAAGTATATCTTAAGATAATCATCACCTATTAACTGTGGAGCACGGCATGCAGCAAATGCATATTAAAAATGTGGAACCATCGTAAAAATTCTTTGTAGATTTGAAAATGGTAATGTTTATAATAAATCCGTTGCATAAGGTGTCTAGTTGACAATTAGTGGAGTTTGTTGAACCCCGAAGTTGGAAGACTTCTTTGGTAACTATAAGCGGAGTCATGATATTAAGCAAGACACAACAATTTGGAATTATCTTATCAGTTTTCGCTTTTACACTTGACGTCGTAGCCGCTTCTTGATAGAATTTGATATTATTCACACTGACAAATTCAATTCATTGTGAGTTACTGGTACTTCAATTGCGAGCAAGGCAAATGAATCTTTTTTCTTCAGTTGAATATAAACACTGGGAAAACTTCGTTTTATAATCAATGTTTATTTGAAAGCGAACGAGGCTATTTCCACTAATACCGTAGCATATACAGTAGAACCCCGATTATCCGTGCTCCACGGGACCGGACGAGGCACGGATAAGTGAAAAGCACGGATAATCCGAACATTCATTTATTACATGTTGCATACATACATATTATGTATGTATATATGTATACTCAAAATATGACAGAAAAAAAAAGATCCCATTAGTTCAAACTAAGTTTATATGTATTGCATAAAAAGATAACAGAACAAAAAATATAATTCTACATAAGGTAAAAAAGTAAACTACACAAAATAAGAAAAATAAAAACTCTACATCATTGGTATATAATGTCAATTTGCGTTCAAATAAAGCGGATATGGTATTTTATGTAACTATGCGTTTGAAGAAAAGTCAGTCACCTTAGTCTGTGTTAAAATTGTTCGATCTTTTTTAATTGTCTGACGTATTCTGCGCAAGTTCAAAATGTCGGTAAGGTCCAAAGATTTTCGTTGCTCAAAATAATCTAGTAGAACGTTGGCAGCTTCTTCAGCCTCTCGGTTAGAAACTCTTTTGATTGATACCGTCCCATCATTTTCTTCGTCTTGACTATCAATTTCGGATGAATCAGGTTGTGACGCACCGGGCTGATTCAAAACTTGTACGACAATATCGTCGTCATTGAAGAGTTGATAACCTGGCTCATTTTTGTCACACTGAATCCATCTTTCAACTTCGGTTTCGTCAACTTCTTTGAACTCATCGGCGCTGCTCACTAATGCAGTTAATTCAGTTATGGTCGCTTCTTCCTCCTCAGATTCCACGATGCTTTCATCTTCCTCTAGCGTCATTATTCTGTAAAAAGCTCTTTTGAAATTTATTTCTTTCATTCCATTCCATGCATTTGCCACTGTAAAAATTGCGTCTTTGATCGTAAACGATTTCCAAAACGTCATTAGATCAACTTCATCCAACAAATTCATCATAGCTTCTTTCCGGTAGAGGCGTTTCATTGTCTCAATAACACCTTGATCCATTGGTTGGGCAATGGAAGTGACATTGGGTGGGAAAAAAAGAACAAAAAAGTTTCCATCGTCAGATCTTAGGACAGCCTCATTGGGATGAGAACGAGCATTATCCAGAAGAAGAAGTGCCTTTTGTGGCAACTCTTCCTGGGATTACCCGACCGATCGATATTATTGTATCCATGCGTCTCTCTCGCGGCTCCATGCGTCTCTCTCGCGGCGCGCCATATAGAGAGTTTTGGTCGAGTGATTTCCGGTAAACGCTATTTCGATAGAACTTCAAAGACACAATCATAGCACGGATAATCCGCAGCCCGGGTTATCCGCGCACGGATAATCGGGGTTCTACTGTACTTCCGTCTGATGAATCGCCAGTCTGAGTTATTATTGCCTAACTTAGCTTGATTACTATCTTCTTGCAGTCGATAACACATTGAAAACAGGCAAGATATTTTTATTCACATCACTGTACTACTTTTTTGTGCAATGAACAATGCTGCAAACAGAACTTGCGTAGCCCTTGTTCTTGAAATCTAGGGCGAAATTGAAAATTCTCACTTTTCGAGAACCTTCCGTATCCACCTTTCAACGTATCGGCAAGGTGCAAACGGGTTCTTATATAAATTTTTGCGTAGAATACATTGGCGTACTGGTTTTATTTCCGTTCATTTTCAGAAAATTAGGAAACTTAATGGAATATCCTGTATATTTCACTGTATTTCGATTGAAACTTTCTTAAGCTTACCAAACATTTTAGAAAAATTATATTTATTTCCATTTTCAATGCTATAATCCATAATTTGACAGTCAAAACTTCAAAGAAGTGTTCAAAAGTTTGTTATATATTCACTGATATTGTTCAAAATGGTAACCGTTTTCTCTAATAGCACATTCAAATTTTTGTAATTCTTCGAAGAGCATTTTGAATAATGATTGGACATCCGTGCAAATATCTAAAAGCAGAATGCGTTGCTTCACGTACTTCTGTCATCCAATGATATTGAGTCTAATGAATTATATCCTCCAAGATAAACCGTAAAAAGAAATCTAAAAACGACAAATCTGGGGACCGTGGAGGCCATCTTATAGGTCTATGAGTGGCAGTCCATATTTGGGGAACATTAGTTTCTAAAAATGGACGTATTATATGAGCATTTTCGGCAGACGCTCCGTCCTGTTGAAAATATATATTATTTGAGTGTGAAACTTGAAAATACAATATATGTAGTATCAAATCTTGACAACCGTTCTTGTCAGCTGTAAACAACTTTGTTTTCTATTGAGCCACCACAGCCTTCTTGCAGCACAGTAGAAAAAAAATAATATTTTTGAATTATAGCATTGAAAATGAAAATAAATGCAATTTTTCTCATATATTTGGTGAGCTTAAGGAAACATCAATCGAAACTAAGTGAAATATTCAGGGTGTTCCATTTAAAAAAAAATTCTAAATTTTTTCGAAAATGAACGTCGTGGGAAATAAAATGAGCATGCCACTACCCAAAATTTTATATAAGAACCCGTTTGCACCTTGCCGACAGGTTGACTGGTAACCAAGATACGGCAGGTTCTCGGAAAGTGAGAATTTTCAATTTCATCCTATATCTCAGAAACAAGGCGGGCTATCAAAGTTCTGTTTACGGGATGGTCCGTTTCATAATAAAGTAGTATAGTGTTGTGAAAACCGCAATCTTTTATCTCCGAAGACAACCAAGATACCTCTCAAAAGTATCGAAAATTCGACACATTGTACAAAAAATAGTTCGTCATCCCAAATATCCGTAGTCAGGACATACACTGAAAATGTACATGTTTTAGTACAAGATACCTAAATCTAGTATACCTACTTCTACAGAGGTAATCACAGTTACCTATTTGTGGGACTGGTTCCAGAAACTACCTAAAATAAAAATTATTATCAATGAAATTTTGAGAAGAAGTTGTGTGCTGTCCTAACAAGTACTGCACTCTTCTTCCCTCTTTCTGCAGCTCTCATTTTTCTTCTTTCGCTAGACATTTTGGAAATTCGATATTATCCATTTTTAAAACCTTTTCTTAATTTTCTTTTTACTTCAAATTACTTTTCCTTCGATAAATATTCAAATATGAAAATATATTTTTTTAGCTACTCTTTCTACTTATTGTTTTCGTTTTTTTAGGTAACTGAATACTTTTATCTCGTGTTTTACTTTGTGATCTAGCAAAAATTTCTGATAACGTGTCTTAATGATTAAGAACAGACTCAAGTGCATGTTCTTCTAAATTGCAGAGAACATTTGCATAATTAAAATTATTTTTATTAATTATCTTTAGTAATTTATTTTGTATTCCCTGGAGTAAAATCATTTGCGTTTGGTATGCACCATCCCAAGCTACATCCATATTCATATAAATACATATATATATATATATATATATATATATATATATATATATATATATATATATATATATATATATATATATATATATATATATATATATCAGAGGCGGCTAGTCAAAGGAGGCTAAGGAGGCTAAGCCTCTTCAATAATATTCCGTGTATCACTAATATATTATATTGAATAGTCAGCATTCAGCATATTCATATTAATCAAAATCATATTATTTTATGCACCTACCTAAATACTTTCATCGCTCGTCTAATAGGAATTTCAATGTAGGAACGCATTGAAATCTTTATTTCCAAGTTTGTATTTTACATATACTTTATCAGTTTACTATATTTTGACAATAATTACATTTTTAAACAGAATTTCCATTCGATAGAAAATACTCAATAGAGTATTATATGATGAAGACCACTTCAGGAAATATCTTCTAAAGCTTTCTTTGAAGCTATTCATATATATATATATATATATATATATATATATATATATATATATATATATATATATATATATATATATATATATATTATACAGTTTATTGTTAATGTTTTATCAATACAATATGTTTTGTGAATTGCCTACTTCTACTCAAATGTTTTTTCAGAATTTTCACGTGCATTCATCATTCATAGAACTATGAACACAATTTTGAAAACTGCAACATATACAACCCAAGTTTATCTCATCATTAAGCTAACATTTTATGATATTAACGACATCATTGAATTTAGATTCAAGTAAACACACATTATCATTTTTATCATTCTACGGTAAGGTCAAATATGCATCTATACTAATATTGTAGTTTTGATTCTTTCGAAAACTTTTGTTTTTTTTTCAAATTGAAATGCTTGGAAACTTATATGTCTAGTGAAGAATGAGTGAAATTAAGTATTTCAACATAACCTTACAACTATTTCCATATATACTAGGTATCAGTAGACAACAAGTTTCACAAAATCGTTTTTGAAAATTATGAATATATCCAAGCGAAAAATTGTGTGAAAAAAATTAAATATTAGATATAAAACAACTCTGCCTCAGTGCAATAATCTCTTCGCACAAAAATAAACAACATTACCCGGCAAGAAACAAAGGTATAATCAATGTAAAACAAAAGGAAGAAAAAGTGTGGATTATATAGGATCACAAGATTTCACAAAAAATCAAGAGAAGAACATGAATATACTTAGGAGAAAAGTTGAAGCATGCAAACACATAAACATGTTATATTCAAAATTATTCATAATTACCCAAACTTTGTCACTTGAACTAGATATTATATCAAGATAAAAACAATTTACAAAAAAAGAAAATTAAACATGAACAATTAAAGTACTTCTGTTACCAGGCATTTACTGAGGCAGTGAGAAATATCGAAGATAGAATGAAGATACTTGGACAAAGAATATCTTATAGGTGCTATTCTCCCAATCTCCAGAGTTTGTTACATTTGTTTGATTTTAGTTGATTTATAATGGAACTACTGTTTTACTTGGTTTCAATAAACATTATTAACAATACTGTATTCAATATATATATATATATATATATATATATATATATATATATATAAATATATATATTTATATATATATATATATATATATATATATATATATATATATATATATATATATATATATATATATATATATATATATATATATATATATATATATATATATATAATATATATATAATATATATTTATATATTATATATATAATATAATAATATTATATATATTATATATAATATATATAATATATATTTATTATTATATATATATATATATATATAATATATATATATATATATATATATATATATATATATATATATATATATATATATATATAATATATATATATATATATATATATATATATATATTAATATATATATATTTATATATATATATATATATATAATATATATATATATATATATATATAGTTATATAGAAAACAGAATTCTTCGTGTTATTGAAACACGTTCGTGCCAATAAAATCAAGAACTAGGACATTTATTTGAAACTAATCAAACAAACCTCCAAGCGGAGCTGGTTATACGAGTTCAGAAACTCGAAATGCCTCATATACCTTGGAGCGGTGTATGTTAGAAACATTAGTTGTTTATCACAATCAATGGAAATGATAGACAGTCTGTTTCGCCCTTATTTGGGGCTCATCGTATCATCATCCATCGAAAGTGATAACCAACCAAATATTTCTAACGGCCTTATATTTTCCTTCAAGTGACTATATGCGCATATAAATATGACACAGCGCCACCCGTCGGAACAAACGAACCACATTTACAGATAGATTAACATTTCGCAACGCGAACTCCTACGTCCTGACACCAAATATATATATATATATATATATATATATATATATATATATATGTATTATATATATATATAGATATATATAGATATATATATATATATATATATATCTATTTATATATATATATATATTATATATTATATTATTATATATTATATTTGAATTTTTTGCCTGGTGTTGTGTTTTGCTATTTATTTTTCATTAATATCCATTATTTTTAATCTTTCAAAAGTTTTCGAGGAAGCTCCGAATTAAGGTGACATAACGTCAACTGATTTTATAAAGTCAGTTTTCAAGACGTCAAGATTTTTGAATTTATCATATCAATTAGTTTATTCCAGTTTTTGATACCAACTCAATTGATTGTTTTCCTAAAGATTAATAACTGAGTAAACGATTTTAATTTTAAAGCTTGAAAGTATCATGTTTTATCCTTGATATAAAAGTCGTACAACCCTCATTATTCTTAAAGCTATTTTATAGGATTGATGACCTCACAGGATAGGATCACAAAACTCTTATTATAGGATTTCCATTATTTTATTTCAATAGCGACAAACTATTTATAATTGAAACAGCTGCGAAAATAGCTTCTTGATGATGCCGTACTATATAATTAACCGGTTTTATTGATTACATTTACTGACTTATGATTGTCAGAGTTAAGAGTACTTACAGACCACAACCATTATAAACGTCAGGGGTATAGGAGACTAATTGATATTATTTCTTGAATTATTGCACATTTGATTTATAGGCCAATTGTTTACAGCAGACTCTTGAAACCTCGTAAAAATAAAATTAAATTCGAAACTTACCATCAATTCTTTGTTTGTAATTGTGAATTGCAGACAAGGACGCAATAATATTTGATAAATGCTTTTGCTCTTGTCAGAGCTAAGTAATGAAATCAAGTGAAATATAGTTCGAGAGTTTTTCCAGTTTTGACGGCATCGAATGTGTAATGGGAAGAATATTAAAAAGGCGGCGTACTTGAAAACGAAATTTATTTACTTAACCAAGCCAAACACTGGTAAATCTATTACATTTATGGTCAAATAAAGTTCACTGTTACTGATTTGATGTACACTTCTCAACACTACATTATTGTGGGTGTGTCCTAATCACGAATCACGAATAGCCATTATTATAAATATATTGATTTTTAATTTGCTAATTTTCTCATCAACGTCGCAGATAATTAAAGTTTTGTTTTTCAACCAAATACCTGTAATGATAAATGTACAATGTTTGAACATTCTAACTAAAAAAACACAACAAGATTTTCATAAAGTGAAATATGCTAATATATATAATTTATATATTACGTATAATAATATTACGTATATATATATAGTATAGTTTATATATATATATATATATATATATATATATATATATATTATATATATATATATGTTATAATATATATATATATATATATAATATATATATACTTTAATATATATATATATATATATATATATATTATATATATATATATATATATATATATATAATATATATATATTTTATATATATTTATATATATATATATATATATATATATATATATATATATATATATATATATTTATATAGAAAACAGAATTCTTCGTGTTATTGAAACACGTTCGTGGCAATAAAATCAAGAACTAGGACATTTATTTGAAACTAATCAAACAAACCTCCAAGCGGAGCTGGTTATACGAGTTCACGAAACATCGAAATGCCTCCATATACCTTGGAGGGTGTATGTTAGAAACATTAAGTTGTTTATCACAATCAATGGAAATGATAGACAGTCTGTTTCGCCCTTATTTG